>MU392251.1:0-23005 GCA_022578495.1 Nemania sp. NC0429
TTTTTTATATTTATATTTTTTTATTTTTTATTTTTTATTTTTTTTTATTTATTATATACTTTATTTTTATATTTTTTTATTTTTTATTTTTTATACCTACGTTTTTTTATTTTTTATTTTTTTAAAATAGCTTTTTTTTTATTATTTTTAACATTTTGCGCTTTAAAAATAGCTAGCTAAAAAAAACTAATATTTTTAACACTTTAAATAAGCTAAAACTAGCTATTTTTAAAGCTAAAAAAATTTTTAATAAAAAATAAACTTTTATAACCGCTAAATATTATATTTTTAAAAAAACTTATATAATTAATTTTATAATTAATATTTAATTATTATATTAATTTATATTTTTAAATGCTGGTATAAAAAAAATTAATATAAAATAAACTTATATATTTAATATATTAGCTAATTTATTTTAAAGCCGACTAAAATAATATTATAATAATTAATTAAGTGCTAAAGCTAGCATTATTAGCAGCATAGCTATTAGCGCTTAATTAATTATTATAGCTAAAATATATAAAAACTTCGATATTAATAATAATAATATTTTTTATTATTTAAGTTTTAATAGCTATAAAAATAAAAATAAAAAATATGCAGCACCTGCTAGCCAAGGCATTAAAGCTTTATATGCTTTATTTATAATTAAAAACTTTATTTAAATTTTTAAATTAAAAAATATATTTAGTATTTAAAATAATAATAATTATATTTAAAATAATAATAATTATTTGCTATTATATAGTTTATAATATAATAGTTTTTATACTGTTTAAGCTTATTATTAATATAAAATTAAAACGGCGGACTTTATAACTAGTTTAAGCTAATATAGCTTTTAGCTTTAAAGCGTTTTTTAAAACATATTAATATAGTTTTTAGCTTTAAAACGTTTTTTAAAATATATTAAAATATTTTATATATTTTTTAAAATAATAAAAGTTAATGCTATTAAAATTTAAAAATTATTTATTAAAGCTTTAAAAATAATATTTATATTATAATAACTTTATTATATAAAGTGTTTTTATTATAAAATAAGTTTAAAAAATGCTATATTAATAAAAAAGTTTTATAAAGCAGATAGTCCGGCTAAACGCTAATAATTTAATAATTTTTATAATATTTGCTAATATTTTATTATAAAAAAAAAATTTAAACTAAAAAATTATATTTAAATAGCTTTATATTTAAATATTTTTATATATAAATAAATCAGCAGTTAAAAAAATAAAATCTTTTATTATATAATTTATTAATTAATTTAATAGCTTTATATTTAAGTACTTTTATATTTAAATAAACTAGCGGTTAAACAGATAAAATTTTTTATTATATAATCTGTTAATTAATTTAGTTAGTTAGTTTATTATTTAATAATTAATTTAATTATTAATTTAATATATAGCAGTTAATTTAATATATTATATAAAATTTAATATATAATATTAAATTTAATATATTATAGCAAAATAAATATATTATAATTAATTAAATACATTATAGTTAATTAAATATATCGCAGTTAATTAAATATATTATAGTTAATTTAATATATTATAAAAAAAGCAATAAAAAACTGCTTTTACTCTAGCTATGCTGTTATAACTATAATAATAAAAAAAAAAGCTAAACATAATTTAGCTAATTAAAGGCCTTAAATGGCCAGATAAAGTAAGGCAAAAAGTATTAATATGCTAGTACTTATATATTATTATATTTAAATATTTATAATATTTACCTTTTTAATACGGATTTTTTTTTTTAAATAGGTAATAATAACTAGGCCTAAATAAAAAATTTTTTTTATTATAAAATCTGCAGCGGAAAGAATTTTTTAAGGTAAAAAAAACCTTTATTTTATTTTAGTTATACTTTTTTACGTTAAAAACGAAGGCATATAGTTAGCAGTTTTTTTATATTTTAAATTTTTATAAAAATTGCTGGTTAAAAAATATAATAATTTAAAGCATTAAGTTAATATAATATTATTATATATATAAAAAGCTATTATATGCGAAAAACGAACTATATATTTTATATAATATTAATAAAAATAATATTAAATTTAAAAATAACTAAGCTATAGTTAAAATTTTAATATAAAAAGTTATTTATATTTGCGTTTTTATGCGGACTAATAATACTTTTTTATTTTATAAATTTAATTAGCAGCAGTAAAAAAACGTTTAAAAAATCGAAAATAAAAAAATATTAGTCTAATGCTAAAAATATTATTAATACTAGCGTTTAATAATAAAAAGGTTTTATAGCGGTGCTATTATATATTTTAAATTAATTAATATTATAAACAGCTATTTTAAAGTTATTAATAATAAGCTATAAAATTAGTTTTATAATAAAATAGTATATAAAAAGTTTTAACAGAGCGGTTATAAAATAAATTATAATTTATAGTTTTTATATGCTAAAACAGTAATAATTAAATAAAAATATTATAGCAAATATTAACTATAAGTTTATATTTAAATAAAAATAAAATTAAAATAATATATTAAAATTATAATTAAAAATATATAGCAGATAATATATTTTATAGTGCTAGAGGTGCATTACGCGGCAAATATTAAGCCGGACTATATTTTAATTTTATTTGCGATTTAAATAAAATAGCAGCTAAAGCTTATAAAAAAAAAATTTTTTATGTTTTAATAAAACAAATAAATATATTTAATATAATTAAAAATTTAAAAAATTTAATAAAATATATAGATTTTTTATATAAATAAAATAAGTTTTTTTTAAGCTAATAATTAATTTTAATTAATATAAATATATTTTTATTATATTAATTTTTTTTATTTTTTTATATTTATTAAAGCAAAAATAATAAAGTAAATATAGCCGCTTTTTTTTTATATAAAAAAATATTTAAATAATAGCGTTTAAAAATTATAATTAATAAATAAACTTTTAGCCTATAATATCTGCTTTTTTTATATTATTATTATAGTATTTACTATTGCTTTTTTATTATATAAATTTAATCGGTAATAATAAAAAAACGTTTAAAAAATTAAAAATAAAAAAATGTTAGTTTAGCGCTAAAAATATTATTAATACTAGCTTATACACTCGATAATAAGGTTTTATAATATATTTATAATAAAATAGCGGGGCTATATTTACATTATATGCATTAATAAAATTTATTATTTTAAAATTAAATTATTATTTAATTAGATATTATATATGCTGTTTTATTATATATTATAGCTAAAATTAGCTTTACGGCGAGATAATATATAAAAAGTGCTAACAAAGCGGTTATAAAATAAATTAATACTAATTAAATAAAATAAAACTTTATTATTATTATTTATAATTTTAATATATTAATGTATACGGTAGACTTTTTAAACAGACGGTTGTAATAGCAAACTTAAAAAAGTAAAAAATTTTACTAAGCAGTGTATATTATACGCTAGCCGCTTTAAGCTTAGCTTGTTAATATAAAATGCAGTTTATTTAATGTGTTAAAGTTGCGGTTAATAAAAATCGGTTAGTCAGGTTTAGCGCTTATATTAGCCGTTTTAAAGTTAGCTTTTAAAAACGAAGGCTTTTTTTACACCTGGTTTAAAAAAGCCTTTAGTTTAAAAAAATTAAATATATTGCAGTTAATTTAATAATAGCTTTGCTATAACGCTATATAAAATAAAAGCTATAAAAAGTAATAAATAAGTTAAAATAATAGTTTATAAAATAATAAAGCTAATAAATACTATTAATAATATAACTTTTAATATAATAAATATATTATTATAATAATAATATTAGCAGCAGCAGTAATAACAGCAGCGCTAATAAAAATAATAGCTTTAAACTATTAAAAAAATAATAAATTAATATATTAACTAGCGCTAATAAAATTAGCTGTAATAAATTTAATTAATTAAATTAATAATTAAAAAAGTCGGCTAGGTCAGCGGCGTAGGTCGGGCCGTTAGCGATGTGGTAGGCTAAATCAGGCCGGAGGGTGCCCTAATAACCAAACGAGGGTGCCCCCCTATTAATTCTCTTATTTTAACATCTCTAAAGTAAAATTTACTATGTATCGGAGTCTATGGTCCCTGATCTAATCTAGGTACATGTACTGTTAGTAGCTGGTGCCGTATAATCAGGTAGGTAAAGGGAAGGGTCTTGTTATGAATAACTGGCCAATCGGGAACTTGGCATCAATATATACCTCTGTCGACACATGCCCCCGCAAAACACCACGGAAAGTCATCGGAATCTGTTAGAAATAAGCGATGGCTGTTGAATTGATTGTATTGATCGTTTTATTGAGATCTCTTACCGCGCTGACCGCATCTCGATGTGTTAGCTATAAGCGAATCAAGTGAGTTGGGTTGTGTTGATGAGTGATTGATCTGTGATGTGGGTTGCTGTCATATTTAGTACCCTCCAGCTGGCAGTTGCGTCATAGATCGCAACTCTCGTGGATAAGCAGCTGCCCGTCAGCTGTAGATTAGATAAGCGCACCGATGAGTCCGTACCTTAGCGTGGCGGTGCAATGTAGACAACTTTAATGCCCAACGGCTTTGACCCGGGGCGTCCCCACTTGACACGCGACGACGCGCCGAGATGATAGCTTGAGGTACCTACCTCTACTCTCACTCCTTCTTGTACCAGCTAAGGCAATCTACATTCCTCGTTCCCAGGTACGGCCAGCCAACCTCGGTACCTATTCCCGTTATGAAAGGCTATGTACCTGGAGGTACCCGAAGTGGTGAGTTGTAGATGCATTCGACATTACAAGCGCGCTTTGATCTCGGTTTAGACAAAGCCATCCGTCTCAATGCACAATAGTACTATCACAAACCATCCTCGGAAACGGAAGGTCTCGGCTGGGTCGCTCATTCGCTCCGATTTATCAGTTTCGATCTTTGTGTCCTTGTTACCGGACACGGGCTCTCGTTGGTATTGCTGAGAGATCCGCGCAACAAAGGCGCAGCCATCCGACACGAGACGCATGCAGCGCAGCAAATGCCCGACCCGTCTATGTCTGGCCGTCTTCCCAAAACTATTCATCTATCTGGGTATCTGACGAGGACTCATCCATTGCATTGTCGACATAGCTCTCGTCCTATTGGCGCGACTTTGCGAGTCTCTTTCTTTGGGGCCACCAATCTGCTAATCTGCATGTTGGAGCTTTTCGTCTTGTGTTTATCGATGCGCCGACCCGGTATCCTCTGAGAGGCGTCGGCTGAGCCAGAATATACGGTATGACACTCTGCTTCTTCTTCACCTGCGTAGTCGTCTCTGGCTAGAAAATGCGATGCTCCTTGTCAGCCTTGCTCCTCATTAGCCTTTCGCTCCTAAACCCCTTCATTGCAGCGACACCAGCGGTGAAATCTTCTTCTTCTTCTTCTTCTTCTTCTTCTTCTTCTTCTTCTTCTTCTTCTTCTTCTTCTTCTTCTTCTTCTTCTTCTTCTTCTTCTTCTTCTTCTTGACCTATACCTCGATGTGTGGATGGTTCGCTAAAGGGTAACTAGATATTGATTTCCATCAAACTGGGCAGCCCAGGGAAAGCTTTAATCATACAGTCATTTCAACATTCATCATGCCACCCAAAAAAACAAAGAAGAGAGGGTTAGGCCACAGTCCAGATCTGCCTGGTCTTTTTCCGACTCACGATGGGTCTTATGGCATCAACACGCTCGTCAATATTGATCCGGAATCAGGGAAGGGTCATAAACCGAACTCCAGCATTGCCCGAGAGAACTCGGACGACAAGAAATGGATGGAATCTATGCAAAGCAAGGTAGCTAAGAAGTACGGTATGAATACCGACCTCAAAAAAGCCATCGACCAAAGCCACAAGGAGGTAGAGGAGGAGCAAGTCCACGGACAACCCACCTTTGAGACACCGTACTCGCCGACTGAAGAACGCACTATATCATTTCCGACGACTGAAAAGCCTACTGTGTCATATCCGACGACTGAAAAGCCTACCATGGTGTATCTGGCGACTGAACAGCCTCCTATGTTCTATCCGGCGATTGAAGAACTTGATATGACATATCCGACGACTGAAAAGGAAAAGCCTACTATGTTATATCCGACGACTGAAGAACCTATTCTTTTCAACCCCCCCGCTCCCTCTCGCCCTTCTAACCACGCTATTTCGCATAGTAGCGTATCAAGCAGATCTGGCGGATCAGCTAAACTTTCTGAACCTCTTGAGGATCATGCCACTATCCAACCACTCGCCCCCCATATCCCTACTTATAATCCGAATAATCCACCCTTTTCAGAAGAGTACGATGATCGACCGCGGCCTCCATATATGCGAGCTGAATTGCCTTTGACTAACTCACGCGCACATGCTGGGTTCGCTCAGCCTATATCATCACCTTCCGATTCTATCCCATTTTATGGAATACCGCAGGGAGAGGGCTCAACTGAGCCGATAACACCTGCGCGTCCTGACTCTTCAAGAAGCTTCAGCTTTGAGAGTGGGTTATTTGCCAACGCGACAGTCCAGACTCCTCGCCAACCGACAGGTCTTTTTGGCACTTCTCGGACCACGACTCAAGCCCCGGGAACTGCACAGAGGCAGACAGCAGCACAATTGGGTGTTTCGGGAATTCCTGGCGCAGGAGGATTACCTACGAGCCAGCCTCCTTCAGGCATGCAGCCTAGTTCACGGGGACAACCTCCTTCAGGACGACCAACACCAGGTTTACAGCCTATCCCAGAGAGGAGGCCCATTCCAGTTGGACGGCCAATAACAAGTATGCAACCTATCCTACCGAAGCCACCCATCTCGAGAGACAAACCTAGACCAAGTGTGCAGCCTATCAAGCAACCCGTATTAGGTGGACAACCTATATTGGGAGAAACGCCGACAACGAACGCGCGGCCTGCTTCAGCTCAGGAACCTTCCTTGGGTGGGCAGCCTACTCCATCGGGCGTTTCGGATCATCATCGGCTTCGGGGCGAGCCTAACCCGCCAAAGTCATCCACCATACTAGAGGTACCTCAAATCGAAAAAGTCTTAACGACAGGAACGAACAAGCAAGGCTTTAAGAAAAAAGTAGCACCAACAACCACTGTCCCACTGTCGGCCAAGACTTTCGTCCAGCGAAACTTAACTGGAGGAGAAAGAGGCTCAGATCGACGAAGAAGAAGGGTATGGCCATCGTCAGATCTTTTTTGGAGGTCGACGATCTTGTTCTTGGCGTTGGTCATGACTTTATGGTTTGCATTTTCCACAATACCGATCGAGCTTAGCGATTACGATAATTTCGGCCTTCCTCGTGCAAGCAATGCTTTATCCAATTTCAGTATTGGTAGTGCGTGGAAAACAATATCAGATTTACTACCAGAGATTCCAAACATACATAGTATTGTTCAGGATATTTCTCGCGGTACTCCTAGGGGCCCGTGGCCTTCGGATATCAACAAAATCAATTCTGATGAAGTTCTGCAGAAGGTGGAAAAATCAATGCCAGAAACAGTATGGGTGCAGAAGAATCGGAGTGGCAAACCAAAAATTCCGGAAGATTTTTGGTATGCCTTGAGACAGCTAGTTGAGGAAGATGACAGTCTTCTCAGTCTGGAAAACTCCGAAATGTCTGAAGATGTCTGGCGTACCATCAAGTCTCGGATCCAAAGTAGTGAAGGCTCTGAAGCCGGAATAACAACAGAGGACATGAAGGGCCTTGTCGAGAAGACAGTACATCAATCTTGGGACTCATGGCTTGAGAAGAACGACCAGGCAATCAAGAATGCCATAGTGGGAGTATCCTTGACGAAGGACGACTTCATGAAATTATTCCAGCAGGAGATTTCGTCTTACGAAAACCAAATTCGACAAGAATTCAGAGGACTGCAAGAGAGAATTCAAGTTATGAGCCAACAGATGATCAGGTTACAAGAGAATACCGGTCCAAGCGACCAAATCACCAAGGACGAAGTGACAAATATTATCAATTCCGTTGTGTCGAAGGCGATCAGTAACGTGAAGCTTGACGCGGTTGCACACGGCCTCATCAAAGGCCATCAAAGTGACGTACTGGCCAACCAGGTGGATTTCTTCGGCTCCGGCTCCGGCGCTGCGATTGATAGTACATATAGCTCCAATGCATGGGTACCAAAAAACGACGCAAAGCTCATGTCGAAAAAATTCCTCGACAGGGATGGTTACAAGCCAATGCCGCCTAGAGCCGCGCTCTCGCCTTGGAGTGAAGAGGGTGAATGCTTTTGTGCTAAGCCTGACAACAAAGGCTATGGCGTAGGCACTAATAATATCTCTGTGATCCTGAGTCGCAACATCGTCCCGCAACATCTGGTCGTTGAGCACATACTACCCGGAGCCACACTCGATCCAGGTGCGATGCCCAGAGATATTGAGGTCTGGGCTTATATCGAAGAGACAAACCTCCGTAATGAAGTGCGGACTTTCTCCGAGGCGCAGTTTCCGGATACGCCTAAGGAGGAGGTTCTTAACGATGGGTTTGTGAAGATAGGACACTTTACCTACAAGAACAACACTGGTGACGAGGTCCAGGTCTTCAAAATGAGCGACGAACTGACGTTCATGAACGCCATTACAGCCTGGGCCGTCATCAGGGCGATTAACAATTATGGTGCGGATCACACGTGTTTCTACCGGCTGAAGATATATGGAGAGGTTGTTGAACGACCCGACGACCCGCCGGATTCGACCTATGAGGGGAGGTCTGACAAGTCCTGGTTTGGAATGCCCGTGTAATACGATCGCAGGCACCCCGCTGATGCGGCTTGACTCTAAGAGTCCACCCGTCGTGAGAATCTTCCGAAGAAGGAAACACTGATGTATGGAGTACGGATCTTTCCTTTTTAAGAGCAGGAGGTAAAAAATGAAGTGGTTCATGTTTGGAGATGGCCTTTTCTGCGATCCAATGGAGTTCCTGTAACAAGGCAACCGTGCCGCATGGACGAGAGCGGGCGGGCGGACTGGAAAGGCGAAGGGGTTTGGCGATGGGGCTGGAGTATAGGAATCATGATACCAAACCTTTCGCGCGCGTGTGTGTAGATTATTCTCGTCGCAATTTCATATACTTGTCGCATTTCTTGTACGCTGTTTATGATAGGCTCAGTCCACTCGGCCCGCTACAGATCATCATATAGAAACAAAGATGATCTCACAGGAAGCCATGACAAGCTTGTCAATTGTGACCCGCAGGTGACTATCAGTACAACCCTAGATCTAGTCTGAACAAACAAGTATTTGACATATCCGAACAAGTTATCTACAAGTGAATGGAGGGAAAGATTATGAGCCGAACAAGACAACATACTAATTGTCCAATAAGCCAGCCGCAAGCGCCTCGTAGTCCTCCAGGGTATCCGGCTCCTCCGTGATCTCGATGACCTTCCCCTTGCCTTTCTTTCCTTTTTTCTTCCTCTCGTCACCCGAGTCGTCCTCGAACCATTTCTTCGCCTTCTTTCTCGGCCTTTCTTCGCGCTCGTCTTCCCCGGCGTCGCTGTCACCGTATGCCCCTCCAGCAGCGGGAGGCGAAGCTGGGAATGAATGTGGGTCTTCGCCGTCGTCATCATCGGGCGTCGGCAGTCGGGGCATGGCGCCCGCAGACGCCAGGTCGTTCTCCAGCGCCTCGCGGGCCTTGCGTTTTTCTCTCTTCTCGCGCCGCTTCTCCTTGGCCAGCGCCTTGTCGCTGATATCCGCCTCCTTGACTCTGGCCTTCTCGTCCTCGACGAATCTCCTCCGCTGCGCCTCTGCGGAGCCGTCGCGCTCAAAGTCCTCCTCGCCCTGGATCCGGTACGGGTGGTGCGCGACGTCGTCGTCGTCGAACAATATACGCTCACCCTTGCCCTTGAACTTGAGCATCTGCTTCTTCGATGTCAACATCTTCTCCCTCCTCTTTGAGTCGACGATGAACGGCTCGTCGCCACCAAGGCCATGTATGATCTTGGTCCCTGCTGGCAATGACGTCTTATCCATCGCCGCAGCATCTATTTCATCGCCCTTGATAACCCTCTTTACCGAAAGAAAATCGTCCTCACTATCTTCTCCCGCCTTGTCGGTAGCGTCCCCTATCAGCTTAGTATAATGATCAGTGAGCACGTCCTGGTTGGTACGATCGAACATCTTGTCTGTTTTCGTCTTGGCCTTCGGCTTCTTCTTTTTCTTCTCCGGGTCAAATTCAGAATCTGAGTCAGACAGCGCAGCGCGTGACATGTTCTTCAGCTTCTTGATATCTTCTCCTTTCTCGAATCGAATCATAGGTGCTCCTGGAAGCCCTAAACTAGCAGCGTATGCTTCCAAGTCGAGTTTTTTCAAATTAAATATTTCTTTATCTTGCTGCAGATGCACCGACCTAGCATATGAGATGAATGCTTTCGACGCTAGGTACTTTAAAGCGGGATCTTTAAAGACCATGCTCTGGATGGATTCGTCGATGGACTGCTTCTTGTTCTCTCGCACGTTGACTCTCTTGATGGGTATTTTCTTAGGTTCAAAGCGCTTCAGCATGCCTTCCTCCTCGCTGGGGTCTAAGAAGAGCACCGCCTTTCCATCCTTGTTGAAGCGAGCGGTCCGGCCGACTCTATGAATGTATGTGTCGACGTCTTCGGGCGCATCAACCTGGACCACCCAGTCGACGGCGGGGAAATCCACTCCCCTCGCAACTACATCGGTGGCAAAGAGGCATGCATGTTTCGATGCGGCATAGCTGGATGTGATCTGCATTCTCTGGGCTTGTTTCTGGGCACCCAACAGATGATAAAGTGGTAGGCCCGGCCGAAGGTGCCTCATGGTTTCAAAAGCAAACCTGACTTGTTTTCCAGACGAGAAGAAAACCAATATTTTGCTCTTGAGATTTGCTTTTATGAAACCGTATAAAGTATTCAACTTGGAAGCAAGCGGCGTAACTAGGTAATGCTGCTGCAGAGACTCTGGTGTAGACGCCGAAGAGCTCTCGTGTACCGCTATATACTCTGGGTCTTTAAGACTTAGTCTTGATAGGTCGGATACCTTGCGCGATTGGGTGGCCGAAAACAGAAGGGTCTGGCGTTCTTTCGGTAGATGTTCGACTAGGGCGTCGACAGCGGACTTGAATCCCATGTCCATGATTCTGTCGGCCTCGTCAAGCACGAGTATTTGCAGATTGTCTACTTGAAGCCCCGACGTAGAGTCCAGGTGTTGAAGCATCCGTCCCGGGGTACATACTAAAATAGACATGCGACCAAGGCGTTCGGCTTCCTCCTTCAAGCTCTTACCCCCAATCACAAGTCCGGCGGAGAAGGAGTGAAACCTCCCAATCTTTGTCAGGACTTGGAACGTCTGTACGGCGAGTTCGCGCGTGGGGGAGATGATGAGGGCACCGAGGCCATCGTATTCGGTCCAGCGAGCGCGGTACAGTCTCTCGAGTACAGGGACCATAAACGCAAGCGTCTTTCCACTGCCCGTTTTCGCGGCACCGAGTATGTCGTGGCCCTTCAAGGCCGCCGGAATGGCGCGAACCTGGATGTCGGTAGGCGTCTGAAAATGCGAGGCTTCGAGTCCCGATGCGGTCGGAGAGGAAAGAGGCAAGTCGGAGAATCTGGAGACATCGGCTGTCTTGGGATCGAACTGGTCGACGGCATCTCGCAGCTGGTCTAGGGAGACCTGCTCGCGCTTCCGCTTCAGCGACTTTGCATCTTCTTTTTGCTTCTGATGTCGCTGCTGTTGTTGCTGTGGCCGGCGCTTCTCTGTGCGAGACGGCATTGGGAGGGAATTCGGGACCGTCCTACCGCTATGGTCCAAGTAGAATCGCGGAATTACGGATTACGGATTACGGATTACGGATTGGAAGTTGGAAATTGGGCCTGTACTGAGATTCGATCGATGCGGCTCAAGTCACGATACCCGAAATTCGATGGGAAAAAAAATTATGGGCTGGCGGGGGATCTGCCGGTTTTTGGAATTGCATTGCGCTTGACCGCCCCTGGAGAACATCAGACCGCCTACCAATTTGGGTTAGAGTAAGTACCTTCACCTTGGAGTAGGTGTACCTAGGTACGTACCTCTGCCTGGGTGTATGGAGCCCACCTTCTATTTTAGGGGTTATACATGGATACATACATGATACCAGGACCATCCACCATTGAAGATATACAAATTTCAAATCATCGAAACCTGCTCTGACGAACTTAGGTATCATATATATTTTTCACATACTCCCTAGCAGCTAGTACAGTTACAGTGTATTGGCTACTAATCAAGCTCTTCCCACCAATTCCACGAAGCGGACAGAGCAATCTCACGATGGCGGTCTTCGCTTTGGTTCAACTGATCCCAAGTCCACTTCCACCCCCTATAAATCGGGACCTTACAGACGAGCCCTCTCCTTTTGTTGTGTTGCATCCTCGATGATCAGGTCGGCCCCGCGTTCGGCGCAACCAAGGACGGTCACCATCGGGTTGATGCTTGGAATTGTCGGGAATATTCCAGCATCGATAATCCGGAGATTCTTGAAACCTCGGACCTTCAACTTCTCATCGACCACGGCCAGTTCATCCGTCTTGACATCTCCCATTCGGGTCGTCCCGCATGGGTGATAGACGGTATGAGCCACCTTGCGTGCGTAGTGGCTGAGGTCTTCGTCAGACTGCACCTTGGGGCCTGGCGCAATCTCTTCCTTGATCCAGTCCTTGAAAGGTGCCTTCTCGGCAACCTTGCGGGCTGCCCGCATTCCGTGTACGAGCGTGGCGGCATCATAGCCCTCGGGGTCCGTGAAGTATCGGAAATCAAGAGCCGGCTTGACTTTCGGGTCAGCAGACGTGAGGAACAAGCGTCCTCGAGACCTTGGCCGTGGGATATTGGGCGTCATGCAGAACGCATAGCCGTCCCTGACATCCGGGTATCCGAGGCGAAAGGTATTCAGGGTAAAGGGGATCTGATAGCAGTGCATCATGATATCTGCGATATCACCATCAGAGAGCCCATGTGGATTTGCCGCCGACTTCTTAGCGCCCGCACCTGGAGCCTGGCGACGCAAGAAGATTCCTGCGTCCGAGTCCATCGTCGTCTGGTTTTGTGGTACAGGCTTCTTCAGTTCCCATATGATGATGCTCTCGGGGTGATCTTGCAGGTTCTCGCCCACTCCCGGAATATCGCGGACCACTGGAATGCCGAGAGAAGCGAGCTGGTCCTTGGGTCCCAGCCCCGAAAGGAGCATCAAGCGAGGCGTATCGACGGCTCCGGCGCAAAGAATTGTTTCGTGCCTAGCCTTCACCGCACGTGAAGAACCGTCCTGAAGCGTGAGGTCCAAGCTACTAACCTCGTCGCCCCTGGCATTGATCTTGGATACCCAAGCGTGTGTCAGGATCGTCAGGTTGGGTCGCTTCTCTTCACCTCTGAGAATGGGGTGGAGATAGGCTACAGACGCACTGGATCGTCTCCCATCGTCCGGATTGTAGCTGACTGAGAAGAACCCGACTCCTTGTTTCAGCGATCCAGTTTCCTCGATCTGCTTATTGAAATCGTCGATTACTGGGATATCCAAAGCTGTACTGCACGACTCGACCCAATCCTTACACAGTTGATTTCTGTGATTGGCATGAACCGGCTGAATGGTATTCCTCAACTTACCCACCGACTTCATAAACGTCGGAAAGGTCCAGCCTTTCGCTCCAAGGGACTGCCAGATGTCCAAGTCATATTGAAACGGCTTGAAAGAGATCAGGGTGTTATGCGACGAGCACCCGCCGAGGACCTTTGCGCGCGAGTGTCGAATATATGAGTTGCCTAGTTCATCTCGTAAGCGGTTACCGGTTCTCAGACGGCGAGGAGAAGGCTACTTGCCCATTGGTTGTTCAGTTGTTCCATAATCATAATCAAGCTCGCCACCCAGCAGCTGCAGCCATTGTCGCAGATCGAGGACGCGATCATCCATATAATCGCTAGGTCCAGCCTCGATCAAGAGCACCCGCTTGTGTGGCAGGTTCTCAGCTAGTCGTGCCGCAACAACACAGCCCGCGGTGCCTCCACCGACAATAACATAGTCGTACTTGTCAGTATCCGTAATGGGGAGCTGAGTGGTCGTCATTTTGGCTTGAAGATCCGTGCTTGGTTTGATGACTGAGGCTATCTGATAAGGGCCATGAACAAAGTCAGATCAGCAGAATAGAGTTCAAGAAGGCAGTCAGCTCTTCTGACCAAGAGATTCTGATTCGGATACCTTGCCAAGGCATATTCCCTACCGCAGTCTGCAGCTATCTGACTAGCACTACCCACCTACTACAATCATCGCCCTTGTCAAGGAACAGGTGTGAACACTAACATAAGCTGTACCTATCTTTCGATTCATATCACTGCTCCTATCAGTACTGTCCAGCTACCTAGGCCGTCGGCAAGCTGATAAGAACCAGGTCTGGTATCTCTGTTGTAAACTGTGCACTAACACCGACGACCAGTAATGGGCCTACCCACCACGGAATGGATCCTTTGGCCAAAAGGATTGGAAGTTGGCTACGAAGTACGAGGTAACGCTTAGGATTGCCGCATGCACTCCGCTCCCTTGCTTGATCTGCCTAGGCTAGTACGGAGTATACCATACCAAGTGTTGGCTGTAGTGGCCAGCCTGTTGCCAGTGCCATGGAAGTAGGTGGCTACTGGTGGAACCCAAGGCTTGGGGAGTAAGGTACGTACTGCGGGGTTTACAGGAGCGTTTGGATACCTTGTACAGGTACCTCTGGAAACCTGGCAAACGGAGTACCTATGTATTTAGCCTGCGAAGGAGGTCCCTGGCATTCCTAGGATACTTCCTACTTTATCCTTCTTTTCCACACCAATTCTACCAGTTCCCACTAGCCTGGAAAACCACCCCTGAAGTGACTGATTATCCCTGCGATATTTCACACCAAGTTAGGTAGTCTTTTACGTGATAATCAGGGACTGGGGAACCCTAACTGCTTCCCGACCAACTTAGTGTACAATACAACTTGAGATATTTTGCACATATGTCTTCGCATACCTGATCGAATTAGAGATCTTGTTTACACCATCCGCTACAGGAAGAGAAAGCTTCAAGCCGCGCGTCTGCCCAAATGTAGGCTGGCTGCGAAAAGTTCTCCTTCAACCAATGTGCTATCGGGGTACACAGTATACACTACATGTTCTAAATACAAAGTGCCCGCCTACCCCATATCTCCATTAGACCCCACAAAATCCACGCTAGCCATGTTGAAGCTTATCTGGGTAACACTTCAACATGAAGGCTCACCTTCGATTGCCCACGTCCACAAACGACACATGTGTCCTTAAGATATTCTCATCGGCGGCTGGCTACCGACTGCTTGAAATCCAAAATGCTGTAAATACACCCACCATCATACATACTTAATATATGTAGCATACTAATCGAGTTGTTTCACATACCTTCTTTGCCAAGTGTAGATATTGTGGGTAACTACGTCAGGCAACGAAGTTCAAGGATTTGTAGCGTATTTAGTGCACCACCTAGCGTACATTGATGAAGTGGGAACTTCCAAAGTCGATAAATGTTACACAGCAGCTATTCGGGGTACAGAGTGCTGTGTCCTGGACAGCAGATAGGTATCCGGCTCGGACGGCTCAGCCAGGTAACGTGGTAACAACGGTCGTCCAACGGCATTACATAATAGAATCCAATGAGAACTCCAGGGCTCTTTCTGAAACACCTCACTGTGCATATATTACCTAAGTTATTTGGGTATGCTCGTCCGACCTCAGCAGATAGACTCATATTAGCGATTCAAAATCCTCGTATCGTCGTCGGTAGTCTGAATCATTTCCAGGATGGAAAAGTGATTCTCCACGTACCTATTAACATACCTTGGTAGCTAGGCAAAAGATAACGTCACAAACGTCACACCATGTTTTTTAGTCTCAGTTAGGTAGAAGAGACAGCTGAGGTAAATAAGCAGATACAGTGTGATACACAGTAAAGTATGTATGATTATCTAAACCGTCCCCACTCCTGCCGCTCAACCTGCCTGCCGCGGTACCTATCAACATCACCATGTATACGGAGGTACGAAGTACACGCTACATACGAGTCGTAGACAGTTACTTCATCAGATACGGCAGAGGCAGAGGCGTGGGATTTGTATCCCAAAACCCTCAGCTCAAACATCTATCCATCCGCTTGCACAGTCTATCAAGATGATCCAAACAGAGCCCGAGCGTCATACATTCTATGCCGGCAAACCCCAACCGGCCCCAAAGCCATCTGGTTATTTCGAAACCATTGACCCGTCTAACGGGAAGCCCTTGTGCAAGATCCATGTTTCGTCTCATGAGTCTATAGACGCCGCCATAAAGTCGGCACGAGACGCATTCCCAGCATGGTCGGCCACACCCCCAGTAGAGCGTGCTCGGGTACTGCAACGAGCTGTTTCCCTGCTTCGGAAACACAATGACGCTCTCGCACGGATTGAGACCCTGGATACTGGGAAACCATTCTCGGAGACTTCAACTGTTGATATTGTAACAGGAGCCGATGTGCTCGAATACTTCGCCAACTTAGTGGCCAGCGGGGGATTAAATGGAGAGTCGTTTCGTCTGCGGCCCTCCGCCATGGTGTATACCTCTAAGGAGCCCCTCGGTGTATGTGCCGGCATTGGCGCGTGGAACTATCCAATCCAGATCGCGCTCTGGAAGTCGGCTCCTTGTCTGGCTGCTGGCAATTGCATGATTTACAAACCGAGCGAATTCACGCCACTCCACGCGGAATACCTAGCCGAGATATATCGAGAAGCGGGGGTGCCAGAAGGTGTTTTCAACGTCATATACGGTGCCGGTGAGGTTGGTGCGCATTTGACAGCACATCCCGCCATTGCAAAGGTCAGCTTCACCGGACAAGTATCTACAGGGAAGAAAGTCGCCGGTTCTGCGGCCGGTGGCATGAAATACGTGACCATGGAGCTCGGTGGCAAAAGTCCGCTAGTGATTCTTCCAGATGCAGCGGTAGACCAGGCGGTCGATGTAGCCATGATGGCGAATTTCTTCAGTTCAGGCCAAGTATGCACGAACGGCACGCGGGTTTTTGTTCCCCGCACTATGAAGGCCGAATTCGAAAAAGTACTCCTGGAGAAAATGCCATTCATCCGTGCCGGCGACCTCTCTGACATGGACACGAACTTCGGGCCTTTAAACAGTAAGACTCACCATGCGAAGGTCATCGAATATATCCGTCGCGGCATCGAGGAGGACAAGGCGACGCTGCTGTGTGGTGGTCTGAACCAGCCCCCCAACCTACCTACAAACCTACAACAGGGATACTGGGTCGCGCCCACGGTGTTTACCGACTGCGAAGACGGCATGGTTATCGTGCGAGAGGAAATCTTCGGCCCTGTGATGGCAATTCTCACATACGATACAGTCGATGAGGCCGTCCAACGTGCTAACGCCACCGACCTCGGCCTAGCAGCAGGCGTGGTGGGCCGAGACATAGATCAATGTCATCTGGTCATATCGAGGCTAGAAGCCGGTATTACTTGGGTGAACACGTGGGGCGAGTCCCCAGCCGAGATGGCTGTTGGCGGATGGAAGCAGAGCGGGCTTGGTGTTGAGAACGGACGAAAAGGACTCGATGCGTGGGCGAGGAACAAGAGCACAATCATCGAAATGGGCGGTAGTGCAGCCACGGTCTTCTCAAAATTATGATCAGGTCATATAGTACTTGTAATTTGGACACTCGATACCAGAAACCTGTATATAGTTATTTACGAGCGGCGTCAAACTGACAGAGCAATCTATGAGATAGAACAAAGGTTGCTATACTTGGTAGTCAATGGTGACTCCCCTTCGTGTATGCCTCAAGCGCGTTTCGGGATAACTGCTCCCTGAGAATATATCTACCGTCACAGGTCGCGCGGCTGAAATCTCGATGTCAAACCTACTCATATTCTTCGGCAAGGACTACCAACTTATCCCTTGTCAATGGATTGCTGATCACTAGCTGGAGAAATAGGCGACAACTTGAGCACCTACGATGAGAAAGGCCATGACACTGATACATCTTATGTACTACTACATACAGGTTACTCGCGGCTCAAGCTGCCAAGACAGTTTACTGTTGAATGTTGCTTCTAGGAGGCTCTAAGGTTTCATGGCACATTACATGTACCTGACTGTACCGTTGCTAATTGACTGGTTCGCTCTTTTATTGCTTGGGAACTTACTGTTTTACTACTTGGTATTTAGTTAATAGCGCGCCAGGTTAGATATGTCATATAGTCACGGCATATGACGGACGTTCATACATTCTAGACCTAGCTAACTAACGATGTACTCAATTCCATGCCTCTGCTTGCGCTTGTTTCAATAACCAGGTATGTATACCAGCGGCGCTAAACCCTACATACTTTTTTTTTCTTGACAATTATATAGTTGGTTTGTTTGTCTAACATGAAGTAGGAGCTCATTCGTTCGCGACGATTGGGAAACGCAGAAACTATGTGAGCCCTCCACCAGTCGCACTGCAATGTATGAAGACACTGGCTGCTTTCTCCCGTCCTTGTACCTTCGTTGATATCACACGGAAATTTATACTTCCCTAGTCTAATGTCCACACATATGCCTAAGGTAGGTTGTTGCAATCAAACGAGAGATGTCTAGGTGGAGCGGTACGGAAATTTTAGCGTCTCGGACCAGCTTGATAAAACAGTGTATCTACTTATTTTTTTAGTCAACGAGTGAAATCGAGCTGGAGAGGGAGAGAGAATCATCGAAGACCGAAAGGTTGGTCGTATTGGAAACTTGTGGCGCCAAAATGCGAGCTGCATTGATTGCACCAACACCTTCGCTGAAAAAATCGTCGGGGGGTTTTCAATTCAGGACTACATAGCTAATAGTCGATTATTAAGAGAGTCAGCTGTCTTCAGTTGTTTTTAACGGCATTGTCCTGGTTTTTTTTCTCTGTCGTTCCGGGTTTCGATTAATTGCAACAGAACAAGAACATTCATCCGAATACCTTACTCCAAAGGACTATCTGCTAGATTTAACTACTGCGCGTGAATATCAATTGGGTATTTACAATGTTCCCTGGATTAATATCTACATTATAATACAATGTCCTCCAGTGCAGATAAGTGTTAAAGATTCGAGTAATTATTTTTTATAGTAAATGTAGATATATCATCTCGTTAAGGTAAACAACATTGTCAAGACAACAGGTAATTCTCCTCAGTGGAGGTGGTGAATAAACCCCACCAACAATTCAGGGGCTGCAGTACACTAACATACACAGCAGAAAGGGAGGTACTTACACCTACCTAGGCCTACATGCCCCACTTTACTAAGACTTACCTACCAACTTCAGTTATCGATTAGTAGCTCTGCATAGCAACATAGAACCCGAATGTAAATAATGTCTCGAGCAAGACACCACAACTAAGACAGCACAACTACGACATTCTACTCTTCGTCCTGTGGAATGGAGGAGGAGAAGGAGATGCCACCATGTCGTCTTACCAGTCCAACCCAGCATTAGCCCGCACACGTTCGCTACGTGCACCTGCCAAACCGACCCTGACCGCTCCTCCGACGCTGACTTCGGCCATCAACACCAACAAATCACCACAGATTCCGACTTGCGGCTCTAATGTGCTCCTTTTCCTTACCAACTCGCGGCTCTTGGACCTCGACCTCGAACCCGACTGGCCAGATATCACACCCACGACCTTCTCCGCTAAAGATGCCGCTGGCGGGCAGAAGAAACGCATTCAGTGCGTCGAATGGGCTCTCTATCAGCTATTCTCCTTGTGGGATCACAACGATGCACAGAGCGTAGGTCCAGCCGCGTCATCTCATCGAGTATAGCTTCGTAGCGATGGCTGACCAGTTTACAGAAGCTCCGCCCCTTCTTCCCGCCTGCCGACCAGGTGCAGTCCATCAACCTGCGAGCCGCTCTTGTACGAAGTCTAGAAGCCGCCAAGAAGAACGGCGTACTCGGTCGCGATGTCCTCATTCGGAAGACGATGCTCGACGAGTGCAAGGGCGAGAGGCTGGAAGAGGTACTTGCTGTGTTCTCTTCGGCAGTGCTCAAGAAGCTGGTCGCGGAACGAGCTCTCAACTCCGGGCCGGCATATAGACCAACTATATCGGAAGGCATAGCTTTGGAGAATTGGGGCTACACCGGTGACAGGACCGAGCTGAACGGGCTCTTGCTTGCTCACAAAGTCTCTCTGAGATCGATACTGGAGAAGAAGAGAGCTGCTCGAGAGAAGTACCGCAGCTTCAAGGAGCTACTAGATATGAAGGAACGTGGAGTTGCTCGACGCCGGGAACAAGCGAAGTCGGATTCCCGAGACGGGTCAACGGCGGTTTCAGATACGACAAAGGCCGAAGTCCGTAGGATTCTGAGGAACAACTGGGCCGGCAATGAACAATGGGTCGACGGGTTACTCGGCGACAGTTCTCGTCAGAAGGGTGGCTTGCTAAATACGCCATTCGATGATGTTTGGAGCGGTTTGCAAGCAGGCAATGTTACAGACTTGGAAGAGCGAACTACCGACCTGCTTGAACAACTGGAACAGCGTGTCCTTCATCAAAAGAGTAGGCTGCAGAAGTGGGAGGATTTTCGAAAAAACACGTTCGGAGGTGTTCGGCCTCGGATAGCCCAAATTTCTCCTGCAAAAGAGAATAAGGCGGAAATTGGATTCGACTTTACCGCCCACCTCACTATCAACTTTAACGACGTCACACGCTCAGGCTCGAGGTACATGAAATTTGACAAACAGCCGCCCGAATACGCAAGACTGCTGGCTGGGCTGGCTACAGAATTGGAAGGACTCAAAAGGAGGAAAATACCAGACTTTTCGAACTTGGTACCCAGTACAAGAAGAGCGTCTATTAATACTACCTCCTCCCAATTTATCGCACAAGAACCCGTTCTGGATCCCGTTTCGGATTTAAGCGAATGGGAAGAGGAACCAGAGGAAGCGATCCCTCCGCCGAAGACCAAGGACCTTCCTGCAAATAGCAGTGTTTATCAAACAGCCATTCCGAGAGGGTTCACAGCATCTCGGAAGACAGCTCCACGTGACGATCGCAAGATAAGCCCCGTCTATCGTGAAATACCGTCGAGGCTCCCTAAAGATCATAAACAATTTAAAGCAGAGCCGCAGCCCGTTCAGGTCGACCATAAGCCAACTACCCCAGAAGACGATGAAATCAAGCCCCCTTCTCGATATGAGGAAAGCCGGGTTTCACATGGCCATCAAGACGAGCCACAGCCCGCAACAAGAATGGGCGACTTTTTACGACCACCACCTCGTTCCACTTCTCCTACACAGGTCCTCGCCGATGAGATTTTAAATTCCATGAATAACGCATCACCGTCCCCTATGAAGAAATCCCGCTATACCCTAACTCTAGCCGAGAGAACACGGATGTCGATGACCCACACAACGTCTTTCGAGCCAGAAGACGAGACGCTGCAACTGTCACCGGTGAAAGGAAGCTTCACCCAACGGAATAGCAACGATACTCCAGATGATGATCCCGAGAGGGGAGAAGAGTACGAAGACCTGATCACACGGACACGCCGTTCGATGGCTGGCTTCGAGGCTGTTCGGCAGAAAGCCCAGCTAGAAAGACGACGATCGCAGAAGAAGAGTAAAATTGCACAGCGGAAAGACAGCTACTTCCCTAAGGTTGACGAAGAAACTGTGGGCGACGTATCCGTTGTTGAGGAATTGATAGAAGATGGCCAGGAAGATTATGAGGCAGTTTTCAAGAGCCGACCGCGAATCGCTACAAGCCCGGTGCCGGGCCCGTACCGGCAATAGCACAAAGAAATGTGGCTCGACAGATCGAATCTTGAATACGGCCTATACTAAGGGTGCAGAGGTCAATGTGAATATTGTGCCCAAAAATGAGCAAGTCAAGTAGTAACAGCACGTGTCCATATTGTCGCCCTATCAGTTTTCTCTGCTTGGCAGGCACACAGCTGTATTAAATGGAAGAAGTTCTGCTGCTCAAGTAGCCGAAGAATGCTGCCTCTATTTTCACTTCTACAAGTCTTGTTAACCACTTCCTCGTCCCGCCTCCTAAATAATTTCAGGTATCAACTACCAATCGCACTAATTGTCATAAAATACCAAGGCTCTAGCCTCAATACTCTCGCGACTGCTAAAGTCGGCCATGTCGGGGTCCTCAAATGCCGAATGCGGGACACGACGCGCAAGTCCGGGCGTAGTGGCCGAGTCAAAACACTTGATGAGCAGCACCTCGTCAGGCCCCTGAGCATTTTTGAAATACCACTGGTGCGCATCGTTTGGAAGCATGGCCCATGTCTCGTCCCGGTCTCCCCGCGGGTATAGGATCGAGGCCGCGAGGAGGTCCGAGTCCGGCACTGAGCTTGCGTCGGCGACGGCGAAGGGGTCTTTCTGGATCCTTTTGATTGGTCGCCAGACCTACGATTCAAGGGGTCAGTCAGTCGAGACCAGGATATAGAGGGCGTTTCTGATTATAAAAGCTTTGATGATAATGACAGAGAAGCGAATATCAACGACGGAAATGAGATTGAAGATCCGAATGTAGATATATAGATAGATAGATAGATGGATGGATGGATGGATGGATAGATAGATGAGAAGATAATCGGGAGAATGAATGAAGAAGGAAATTTAATACATTGATAATCTGATATCTTCGCTGAAGCAGGTCGTCCGCGTCGTCCGGGAAGTGCCTTCGGAGAACTAACTCGGCGCCGGCATACGACTGATCGACGTGTGCTCGGAACAGAGGGCCCCTCGTCGCCCTGTTCCCCTCGCCTAGCTTATGCCAGTTCGAGGGGCCGACGCGCGTCTTGTGGTCGAAGATGTGGACGCGGGATGCCCCGGTACTAGGTTCGGCGAGGCACAATGTCAGCTTCAGGTTTCGAACGAGGCGGTAGCCTCTCCTCTCCTCTGGGGGGGGGGGCGGGGGCCCCCCCCCCCGGCCGGGGGGGTGTGGTTGTTTTTTGGTGTTGGGGTGATTTATTTGTTTTGGGGGTGGGGGTGT
>MU392251.1:23015-66714 GCA_022578495.1 Nemania sp. NC0429
GGCCGCGGGTTCCCCGGGTTCTTGGTTGGGCGTGGCAACATTGCAGCTTCTCTGTTACTACCGTGGGGTCCCCCCCCCCCCCCCCTACCCCCCCCCCCCCCCCCCCCTTCATTCATGGTTTCTTTCTTGGAGAACCACCGTATCTTGAAATTAGGAGAGGCATCACTATCGCTATCACGCACATGTCCTTTAGCAGCTGCTTCGTCTCGGGATAGTACGTGGCCTCGACTAATGCGCTGTCGTGGAAATCGGCGTCCCGTAATTGTGCCGCGCGCCGACAGAACTGGAAGCCATTTCGATCGAGCGTGTACCTGTCCTCGTCGCCCGTGACGTCTCTGACGATGGCGGGCTTGGCGATCGTTGGCCGCTCGTTCTTGACCGTCTTGCTTTATATGGGCGTGTCTTGTTAGCGTGCTGTTGTGGGTGAAAGGGGGGGTTGTGTGTATATTGTTATATATATATGTAGTATATACGCAAGTAAAGTATGCATGCACGTGTGTTGTTTTGGCTTACTCTGATATCCTCACCGGCATTGGCGGCGAGCCATCACCCGGATCGCGATAATAGTTAATGACCGTCGAGACGTTGCGCTTCGCCGGCTTCTCGCTGCCATTGAGCTCGAGCACCTGCGCTGGCGCGGTGGTCACGATCGTCGCCATCCGGACGGCCAGTGTTCTCTACTTCGTCGGCTCGTAGGGATCGGAGACGTCGAGTCTGAGGATTCTTCGTCGTGGAGAGTCACAGAGGTGGTGGTGCCACCGACTGGATGGGTACATTTTTGATGCCCTGGTTGGGTGATGGTTGTGTATAAGCCCGAGCACTTTATCCGCGGCTGATCCATATGAGGTTGTAAGTATATATGGTATGGTATATATTATATCTCCCGATTGATGCGGGGTCTGTATTGGTGAGTCGGAACACGAATAGGTCATATTCGGCACAACAGCCGCCGTATTCACTCACACCTTGTGCTCCTCTCCACACGTTGCCCAATGCCAGTTCCTGGAGAGCTTGCTTCCTCATCCCGATCTGTAGAGGCACGAGTCCTGTAGCGCCGCTGTACAGTTGTGCTAAACGATATCAGGAATGAGGCTGGTGACAATTGGCATTTTATCGCCAAATACTTATACTACGTGCTCTTAGCCGTGGCCAGCCCCATACAGTCTTCCTGAGCCCTAAAGTAGTTGACTTTTCTATGGTTGTCAAACGGGGGCTATTACTCATCAAGTGGGTAGTCGCCCAATATGCAAATCTACCAAAAAGGTGCGCTCTAGTATACAGACGAGAAGTCATAATTGAGTTACCACGGTTTTATAATATACATATCGTTATACCTATTGTACAGTGCCGCCAAAGGAAATCCGTCGCCTTCTCGCGAGGCCTTCATCCAAGGGCAAGCGTCATGGCCCAAGCAGGACAGAGAGGGAGCCATCCCTTTCTCCCTCTCCTCAATGATGGCCCGGAAACAACTTCTCTATCTTCTTCTTGAGCCCGCTCTTGTGGTGTTTTTTCTTTTTACATTTGTTAATACTCGCTTTATCATCATCCTAGCATCCATCGAGGAGTGTGTTAGAATAGACTCGCGTACCTCGAACTCATCTAGTTCGTCCTCGGCATGCTGCATGAACTCGTGCTCCGCCTCGACGGCCTTGTCTGGCAGCCCTCGCTTCGCGGCGGCCTCGTGCTCGTGCTCTTCCTGTTCGGCATGATGGATCATGTCATGAGCGTCCTTTATCGCGCTGTCAGGGAGTCCTGTCGACGTCGACATGATGGATTGTTGTGTGTATGTATGTATACGGTGCTTTGGTTGTGTGTAAGTCTGTTGTCCTTTTTGAGATTTTATCTCGAATGTAAATAGTCGTGCGAGAGCGAGGTTCGTCCCATTGTCGAGCTTCTCCCACTGGCACTATATACTCGTAAGCTCATCGAGGCGTAGCAAGAGGCACGCATCGCTACTTAGACGCTGCCCAGCAAATGACCTCATGTCTGATGTCACGCCTTGCGATTGATTGCGACCATGCGACTCTTTGTTCGCGGCGGGAGAGCGGTCATTCGTTTGCTGCGCGGATGGGTTATCATAGGCACGTCATGTTGCCGATCGACTGCTATTCCATCCGTTCCTCGTGCGGGGAGAGGAGGGGCGCCGGCCGTGTCAGCGTTCAACCGGCCGGGTTTTTTACTCCAGGGTCGTCTTTGTAGCGATCAAAACTCAATTGCAGTGTGCCCGCATGCATCCCATCAACAACTGATTCGCGTAGCGTAGGACCACTATATCGTTCGATTCAGCGTATGGCATCACGTTCAAGCGAAACAACGCCAGCCAGGACGGATAGTGCCGTGCTCCGCCGACGACGAGGATCCTGGAGCGCTGAAGGAACCAATAAGCCAAGTTCACGCAAAGGGCATACAGATAGTAGACTATCGAGGTCAATGCGCCAATGCATGAAAACCATAGCAGTTGAGAGAGATATATAAGCTACATTATACACTTCCCAGTAGATAGTGTGAGAAACCCTTAGTGTGCTGTGATATAGTTTCATCTCTCTTCTGTCGATCGGCGTGTGTTCTAATACCATTCAATGATCTGCTGCCAACAACAGCTTTGGAGTTGGTCCCGGCCTCATCACTGTTTTACAGCACATGTATCATCGCGCACTACGCAGCAGCTTCAACTCAAGGTAGAGGAACAGATATGGCTGAGCTATAGATTCAAACTCGTGATGATATTAAAAGGTATAGATTCCTCCAATCCCCTCATGCACCGTCGTCCATCCCACACTCAATAGAAAGTCACGTCCCAGTGATTTCCTTCGTCCTAAGGAGTGCCGTCAGCTCTCGCTTCATCAATCCCAATGGGAGATCGCCTTGTGACACTTACACAGTAGATGTTGCCCGACGAAGCCTGCCATTGAGGATAGCCATCGGAGCGGTCCGCGATACGCGTGAACGAATTCGTGACATATGAGTTGAGCCCTGAATTTTTGGCGAAATCAAACTTATAACCATTGGCGTGGCTAATTAATCCAACGAGCAGATATATGCACCTCTCAGCAACCGTTTCCTGTATAAAGGGGTCGTCGCAGACATGAAATGCGTAGACTGACCTGTAAGTGCCGCCTGCGTGGCCCGTTTCCGTGCCGCCGGTGATGGTCACCGTGCAGCCACAGGCCCTCTTTAGGGTAATGGCGCCATCGACGGTGCCGGAGTATACTCCGTCGAACGAGGTGCAGGTCGGGTTGTTCTTGTCTGAGCACCCACCACTCGACGTCCAGCCCACGCCACCTGCGGATAGGCGAGAGGCAGCCACAGATTGCGTGAGCTTGGAGCCGGAGCGCTCGACTAGGTCGGCTTGGGCGAGGGTTGCGGCCGCGAGAGCCGTGAAGGCGGTGGTGAACTGGTTTTTGTCAGTCACTACCTATCTTCGTGTTGAATTCTGACGGGGTTGGTCTTCTTTCTACCTTCATTATTACAGATACACAGCGAGAGAAAGACGGCGGTTATCTGGCTAACACGAAAGACGGATGACAGTCCAATTGGCTGGGAAAACAGGAGGCTTAAATACCTATTTGCCAACGCCACCGCTTGGGCACGAGTTTCTTGAAGCGGCGGCGCTCTTCTCTGTCACGTTGCAACATCAGACACGGAGCGCGATGGGCTACACGATCGTTGTTCCGCCCGTCGAACGAGTTCGTCGGTCAGCGACAGCACCTATTGGTAAGGTGAGTAGCATCACGACCCCCCTAATCCGGCAGGCGTCGATATAATGCAGGCGCATGAATGCTCTCCAGTACATCACAAGGTGTCATGCACCACGTCATTGTAAGGTCGGCGAGCTCTCCTGCCTGTTCGACGCTGGTGGTGTGGTACCCGAGGTTGGCCAAGCCGAGACAGAACATCCTGAAGGGTTCAATCGGAGGACCTGCCTGAGGGGCCGACCGCAGAGATGCAGAGCTGGTATACCCTCCCGAACCGCGGAATAACACCGCGACCAGACGCGCTCTCCGTCAGCCCCCCCTTTGCGGCGAATCGACCCCATCTCAAGCACGGCCGATTGCCGATCTCAAGTACACCACTCCGACCCCTGCATTTGCGCACGCCTTCAACTAGAATACGAATATCAGAAAAAGATTTCGGATTTCCAAAAGAACAGGAATTAGTAGCCAGTACTTCCCAGGCCATTGGAACTTCAAATTATCTATTCATCTAAGTGTGGATGATGCAGCGACGATGACAAAAACAGATTGCATGTTTAGAGCCGCAGTAATACCCCCGCTCGTTTCTCTAATTGATATGCCTAGTTATTGAAATACCAATTGGGGGCGGGCTACCATATTGATAGACCGGGCGGCAGCAGCTTACAAGATAATTAGCAGTCAAGAACCTGGATGCGGAGACTTGTATCCTCGCCCTTCCTATCTAGGCATCTAACAAGATTCTTTCCTTTTATGGCTACGATGCTACTGGATTCGCAAAGATTACCTGTTTGTTCTTGGGGGCAATCTATCTTTTAGGTAGGTGATTGCAGCCTCTGTGAGTACCCAGCAGCTTACAGGGGTTGAGTAAATACATACTTTCTGCTGGAAAGGAAGCCGGTATTCTATAGCCAAGGCACTAGGTTGGTTGCGGCTCAAATAGAAGAGGGGTTTCCCCGAGGAATGTTCGATACTGAAAGCTGTTATCTGTTACGGTACTATATAAGCAACTACGGACGGTCACGCGGTCGACTTGACAACGTTATACTTTTCGTAATTATGTAGTGTGCCGGCCGGTTAGTGCTATAGTTCTGTTCCGTGGCATTGCTCTACGGATAGAAACTTAGAACGTTCCAGCTACTAACTGCTGCTGCACGTCAAAGGTGTCGCACTGCAAAGGACCCTCCCCTCGCTGGTGATACCGCCGCGTACGACCAAGGCCGGGGAAGACCCCTGGGAGCTCAAAGGGTGTTAGACACTTCGAGACCAGACAATGCACTCACCCTATATGAATCCAAGATCCTTAGAAAAGGTAATCATACACGGATGGGCAAAGGGACAAGTTATTCTAAAGGTTGTGGATAAATAGACTAGGCAATCCCTATTCGGAAGGGAAGGGGGAGGACATCGGACCTTGAAGGACCAAAGAGAATTATAGCTAATTCGAAGCCTATTCCAAGCCCTTTTTTATACTAACCGGAGCCGCTCATTTTTCGAAACCACTCCTGTATTATATTAGCGTAGTCTGGAAGGAAAATCCTTTACTAAGGGCGACGTATTTGGGGCAAAGTTCGCTTCTCCGTGCGCTTAGCATTCGGCGATATAGTATCAATTCCTCTGACCCGTGATCCAGGCATGGAGTTTAATTATCATAGACACCCTATCTCTGGAGCAAACAGAATGCGAAACAGCATGCTATGCAATAAGCTCTTGCGTAGATTATCAAGGCCCCTGGACACCTTACATTCAATAGAACTTATAAGAGAATTCAGTTCATAGACAGAGAGGCTGCCCAGTGTTAACCCCGTCGCCCCGGTGAAGTGTCGAGGGACGGGACTTAGCCCGAGAGGTCCCCGATTTCATATACGGGCCTGTACATCCGGATCCTGTACCGGCTGTCTCGGGTGGGAATTTGACGGGCAATACAAATAATACTTTAAAGGGACAGATCCTAGCCAATTCCTTCGAGGTAAGTCTCCAGTTGACGAGGTTGACGACATGGCTAGGAAAATACGAGAAGTTCTACATAGATTACTCTCGAGTATGTCCCCCCGTCTGAGTCGCCGTCCCCATACGATCATCACCCCTAGCCCGAGGCCTTTCGGCGCCGCATCGCACATGCAACGACATACTGAGACGGGGCCACATGGGCCCGTTGCGTTCCGCGCGAATGCCAGAATCGATATCTGCTCGTGCCACGACAGAATCCGTTTCCGTGACGTCGGCATCGCGAGCGTGAGTAAGCTCACCAGCGGCTATTTCGAAACTATCGACAACGCGAGAAAGAGATAAGTGGGACGTAAAGCATTCATGGCAAGTGTAATTCGGGAAGTCATGCATGGTTTCTAGGTTATACGGGGCCCTGGAGAAAGGGCATGTGAGTCGCCCCTTTGGCGCAAAGCAAACAGGCTCGCGGGCATCATTACTGTCTACACAGATGAGGATGAGGCATTCAACATGAACATTCGGATTGGACTGAAAAGCACGAGGAAGTCCCGTTTCGACAATCGCAGTATTAAGGGTCTGGTCGATGACTTTGATGTCCTGGGCGAAGCGGGAGTTAGCTCTTGTTACGCTTGAAGGTGGTATGGCCTGTAAGGAAGACTTCATCGTAAGTGAGGATGATCCCCCTTCTCGTCTCCCGTTATTTAGCCTGTGGCTTCGGTATATATGTACCGTTCTCGTCAAGTTGCAGGTGTGACTAATTATTTTGGATCGCAGGTTCATGTCCTTGAAGTTTGTGATGACGGCGATGATGATGATGATGATGGGGTACTTTAAGGTGACTGCGTTAGCGCATACATTAAAGGAAGAGAACGATGTTCAAGAAATACCTACTTAATGGAGGATATGTCATGTAAGACAATGCTCCTCCGGATCATGAGTAAGGTAAGTAGTGGAGTTGCGCTTTGTGGGCACCTTCTATTTATGCGCGATGCGCGACGTTGTCGTAGCGCCCTAATGCGACGATAAATCTTCTCCGGATAAATTCGAAAGAGATTCTAGTTGACTACAATACCGACCTGTTTTTGGCATGCGGACTTCCGGAGGTTTCGTACGTCCCTAACTCGCCGGCTCTGGCGGATAGTTACGGGATACTCGTGTGTCGTTGCCAATCTCGTGTTGTATAATTAAACTCATCATAACTTACCTATAACCCAGTCATATGATAGAGCACATGCTCATAAGAGTCCCATCTCCTAGCTATCGACCCAGAACCAGGAGGTGCAACCTCGCCAACCATTGCGACGTATTATAAATACGCGACTGATTCCAGCTGTGCAATCCTTACACTTTGGCAAGTGAATGAATATTTACGCCAGGTGTTGCTTATACAACCACGATGAGCCATCTTCATGACGTAGTGGCGAGCTGGGCCATACATGAGTATGTCTGATGCTGAAACCTCTCACACGCCCCTGTATTGCTGACCAAGCTGACTAGGATGGAAGAGAGGGGAATGCCTTCGATGAATGCATTAGGTCAAGTTGAACGGCATTCCTGCGATGTCTCTCCTTATGATATATGGTCTAGTTTATTGATTTTGAAAGACGGTCCGAGCTAACTTGCTCGGAGCCGGGTCCATCGTATCTTGCTTGCCATATTAGTCGCTCACAGCAACGTCGACTGCGACTAGGCGGTTACCTAATTATCCGGCTTGGAGTTAAACGGTAGGCAGATACATATATGTGAATTGCTTGCTCATTGATATCCATCTGGCCAAGAACACAGGCAGATTCAAACCCTAACTACAATAAGCTGCTGCGGTTCGGTGGACTGTACTTCCTAGTCTGGATTATGCGCGACTCAATATTACTTACAGAGGGGACGCTCAAAGCTGTCCTTCAGTATCAGGCAACTCTGATACGAGACTGGGTGTGTCTCGCTCTGGCCAGAGTCTTTCGTCACTTTAACTTGACGGCCTCAACTCAACTTCAGAACTTCAGGCGTAGCAGTAAGGGCGTAGTATTGGCCGCTTACGTAGTCTGAGCATGGGTTTCCGTTCCACTGGTCCTTGGCCAATCATGACGACTGTTTTCGAAAAGAAAAAAAAATAATCAAATGAGGGTCTTAAGCATGGTCAACCGCACGTGAAGAGAGAGGTAAGTTTTTAGCCTCTCTATCTTCAAAACTACACATACTGTATGCTAGGGTAACTTGACAGGAACTAGACCTTGGACTACCCATAATTTGTGCATTAGAGAGACAGGACCCTGAAAAGCCCCCAGCAGTAATGAGTCAAGCAACCAGCCATGAGAGCTGTAACGGTGCAAATAAGCGTAGAATCCTGCCAAAGTACAAGACCCCCCCTTGGCCGATACTCAAGCTGCGTGTACGACTGGCAGGGAAGGCCCACGGTCATGCCTGGTACATGTGCATCCGTACGTCTTCTTGACCTCAAACATAGACCCTGCGTCACCATATCGTGTCGGTATGGTAACCGATGAGTTCTTAGTTACCTATCTGCCGATGGTTAAGTCGTGGCCGCTAGGTATGATCTAGTAAGCGTTAGTATATGCATGTCATAAGTATTCGGCTGTGGACCCTTCGATACTGCATGTATTTGCGTTATTATTAAAACGTCCGATACGCGGCCGGTTGACTTTACCAGTTGTCGGGCCCCAAATAGCGCATCGTGTATCCGTTTTGCTCTTTCATCTTTTTCACTCAACATTATTTCTCCGGCGCTCTCTTACTTATTCTTTTTACTCATTTTTCTCTGGGTCACGATCTAAGCAGGCCCCACCGTGAAGTGAGCCGTCTTCATCCGTTGTGGCCGCTCCTTGTCATTAGCGTCCCTGAAGAACAAGCTGAGCGCGTGCTGGGTTAATGAACTTGATCAAAGCCTTTGTATAAGTTGAATTTCCACCAGAGCCTCAACCTCGACCCCTCTAGGTACAGCTTGCGACTAATAGAGTGCGAGAGCATATCGGCTCCGTCAGCAACAAGTCTGAAAGGGAGGTCAGCATCTTGGATATGCGTTGGCTTCTATGGTCAGACAAGGCTATATCGAAAGGTATTCCGTGAATGGCTACATTCGAGGCCGCAGATTGAACGGCCGTCTATAGTATCATCAGTCGCTGTTCAGTTGGCTTCCTGCTACCAATCTTGGCTAAATCTAGCGATTTAAAAACGTAGTTGTCTGGGACACTGTCGAGATATGGTCGGCCATAGGCAGTGGCATATGTAGGTAGCTATGTACATCCACGATTGAGGGGTGGAGAGGGTGCGGATGTGTTGGCAGAGTCGACCACTCGTTGTTGTTGTCCACCAAATATAGATACTGGCGCTTGCCGAGCGACTGGCGAAATAGCTCAAGGAGTGTGCTACCTACCGTAGGTCTGCTTGAAGAGAGAATTAGATAAGAAGAGGAGTATATAGCCTCGGGAATGTGTGAGAAGGAGCTTCGAGAAAGAGTTGAAGCTCAAAGGAGCACCTAGTACCTACTCTACTTACAAAGTGTGTTTGAGGCAAATCTGTAGGTAAGTCTACATATAGGTACCTTAGGTACTTGGTGGATACTATCTGAAGAGCTGACCGCCTCTTTTCGAATACCGCGATTACTGAAACAGGAAACCGCGCTATGTTGCTAGAATAAGGTAGACATTGCGATCCAAAAGACCACCTGCAGGGACCGAAGTACTATAACCTCATTGACCGAGTACCTAACTAAGTAAGGAGGTATCAGGTATCAGAAGCCAGGTATGTAGCCAGACCTTCGGCTCATGGGACCGGTCAAGCCCAAATATACCAGCATACTACCCTACATCTAGGTATACCTGCTACATGGAAGCGTGGGTTTGGGTACCTTAGGTACGTAGTAGTTGTCGTTGATGCCTTACCTACATGCCCTTGCGCTACTTAGTTGGCAACCTGTACTTACCATTTGAAGGTAGGTATCTGGTTTTTACTCGGGTGGAACTCTGAAGCAAATCGCTCGAAGCACACTGTACACTACCTTACGTACGTACGTAGGTATATTATTGCTAAGTTCCTTTTAGCCTCCTATGCCCACTCAGTTAGTGTGTATACTCTAAGCCGCTCAATGCGAACGAAATACACTACCTATCTACTTATTATTATGGCGAGTTGAGTGCTCCTCTACACTAGTTGGCGCATGGTCAAGAGTAGGTGTCTTGTTGGCGAGAATCCTGGCCAAGGCCTTACTTGATCTGCTTAATGAGGAGAGCTACTTACCTCCATGCATGCAAGCTAGCTGCACTCTTCCCCGCCTAGACCCCACCTAGCCCACACGTACATACCCGTACTTACCTGGGTACTCCAAGTAGTGTACCAAAACTTGGAAGTACTACCTAATATGTACATGTACAGGTAGTAGCCAGTGTACTACGTGGGTGTTGTACTTTGTTGTGCAGTTACCGATGCCGATGCCGACAACAGGCCAATTTGTCCTCTATGTATCCTGTACTTATCTCACGGCCTGCCTTCCAGCACTCTTGCAAGTTGTCTCTACTTGGCTCACCGCCAGTCCAGAAGCCTTCTATTTCCCCTCCAGATCCCAGGCTGGGTGCATGGGGATTCACATGGCTGCGTCTCAACTCTGATCACATCGAACACATCTCCACAGACTGCCTATCGCACCTGAACCAATCCTCTGGAATCAATCTCCCATCACATCATACCCTCTTCATCTGGCCGTTGATCTGATCGCATTCTGTCTCACCATTCTTGTCAATGCCATCATCGGTGAATATCACAGACTAGGATACCCCAATTTTACTTACTCGAGGCACATATCCTGGATCAATTTGGACCTTTGCACACTGGCTGGCGATAAGAAGACCCGGTGCTGGATCATTCTTTTAATTGCAGGCCAGTCCAGTCAAGACCTGCACGCGCGAGGGTGCGGCTCTCTCTCACCTACAAGATATCATCAGAAAAACAACACAGACTGGCGAGCAGCCGAGTCTCAAGACAGGACAGGACAGGCACTCCCAGTCCAGCCCCTTTTTCGCCCTTGATCATCTCGACGTCCTACCACTAATTACAACAAGTCGCACCTCGGCCTGCGGGTATCCTAGAGACCTTACCTAGAACGAGCAATGATCAGAACAATCCTTGATGGGACATATCGAAAGTGACTTATTAAATCGATCGCCAACCACGCGCACTTTAACCTAAAAGGAGCCTGCCCCTGGTGGAACTGACGTTGCGGAGAGATCGGGAAATCTACGAACACCAAAAACGTCATACCTGGGTTGCATGATATTCTTTTTTCATCTGGCAAAGTGTATCATCATCGGCATCACTATAATACCACTGCGGGTTTCTGCTCGTTATCTCGAAAGCTGGACACTTGTTTCTTGAGGTCTCGGCTCCTTGGTCTCGTCATTCAACTGCATCGCCCGGTCCGGCAACGGATAATAACCGCATCTACGTCAACTAGGAGTTACGAGATAGCTCCATCTGATCACGCAGTCCTTGTTTGTAAACAAGGCCACCTACACGTTTTACAGTTTTCCAAGTAGGTCTCTCGATATGTTACTTCCCTACACTGTGCCTTTTATTGTATGGGGTAAATGTTATATGGGAGCACTTGGGATACTCCAGCCGCGGATGTATCGGTCACTCTCCTGTATCCCTGATTTCTACATGCAATTGTTCAACTGTTATGCCTACGTACTACTACTTCCACTACCCATGATGACTCTCATCCGGGCATGTTTTTTTGAGACAATTCTTTTTAGTTCATTGCAAGAGAAGCGCCCATCTATGATCAAAAACACAGACGAAGCCCACTGTCATTACTCATCGATAGAGTTCACAGCAGATTTTGCTTCACTGCTGACCGCTTAAAGCTTCCTGAGGGTGTATACCCTCTGATAACGCAGCCAGCCACCCACGCCTAATCACAACACGCCACATTTCTATGTACATGAGGGTACTAAGTCTCATTGCTTTTGTGTTGCGCCGCCGACTGACAAACACAGGGCTGTTGTCTCACAGCCGCTGAACCATCTTGGCATATTCCTTCCATGTCTCTCTACGCGACCATGAATCAAACGACACCCCTTCACGACATGGTTCGATACTACTAGGGACTGCTTCTATGGTTCAGGTGCCTTGTAACTTAACCATCGTTGCGTGTCACTGACGAAACAAAAAATATGCTGGGCAAGCTATTCAATCTGACGTCTGGCGCCGTTGGGGGGGCGACTGTTCAGCAGACGGCGCCCAGTATCAGATTACCGCCTGAGTCTGTTCAGGAGGAGATTCATACTCGGAGTCTATTGTTTCCAGACACACAGGAGCTTTTTAACCGCGACGATCAGGTATTTCCGTTACCAGCATCAACTGCCTTGCAGCTGGGCTCCCAGATGAGCGTCTATGATTATGATGGAGATGTTGATTTCAACGTCCGTGATGTTCGCGTCATCATCATGCAAGACACTCTCGGCAATGTGAATCCCTCACTTTTGTTCGATAGCCACCCTGGTCCTGTGCTCGAGCGATCAGCTCCTGCTTCCGCGACAAGTCCACCTCTGTCTTTCTCCCAGGATTCACGGCGAGCACCTAGGAAAGGAAGCCAGAATCATATTGTCAGACCTCTGGTGATGCAACCAGGAAGTCCCCAATCTCGGCAAGGGGCGTTTGACAGAAGAGGATCCATACAATCGCGGCCCTACAGTTTTGCTGAAACGGAGTCACAGCGTGCGTCTAAAGAGTATCGGGAGGAGCTTGCGAGCTTTTCTAGTTGCATTTTTGCCAACGCTGAAGTTATGGCCTACAAAGGAACATCTACTAAGGTCCACGTCATACCTAGCGACACCCGTTCCACTTTCATACCCAGCTCCTACGCAGCCGATGGGCGAGGCTCTTTAGGTAGGTCAAGTTTGCGATCAAGCAGGCTGGCGCAATCGTTCACATCGGAGTCAGCATACCCCCAAGCCTGGACACATGCTCATGGTCGCCTAGCAGATCGCAAGAAAATTCTGGTCACACGTCTCTTTCCTGTTAATCTCCCAACTGACGATCCTGAGACACCGCAGAGTGTAGCGGAGGACAGTGCAAGTTTCCCCTTTCCCTATTCACCAGACGAGTCAAAACCAAAGCGGAAGAAGTCGAAACCTATCCCCAAAAGGACACCGATGTATGCTGTGGCCCTGGTGATTCCGCTCCCTGCAAATTCCGCAAATACAACAAATCCCGGAACAACGGCACCTAAGCCCGCTTTTCGAGCTTCTAGTTCTTTTAATGAACCTGATGCTTTCCCATCGTCACTTAGTTCTGCTCGCCGGGCTGGCTGGTCCATGGTCAGTTCTGGTTATGGGTCGGAGTCGTTTGAGTCGTACTACAGTAGTGACGCTGAGGATCGTATGGACTTTATAACCCAGCATTGGGACATCATCATGAGGACATTGACACACCTGCAGTCAGTTGTGGCGACTTCCCTCTACCCGATGCTTAAACAAGCGGACTCCTCAGCTCCCGACCCATACCCAATGAATGCACCTATCCAAGTTGGTCGGACAACCTCCGCGCACACCCGCCGCGGTTCAGATCCTTCCCAGGCGAAGCTACCCAAGCAATACGCAAAGCTTGTGACACTCCCCCCGAACGCGCTGATGAATGATCATCAGACCAGCGAGGAGATTGAAAATGCGCAATTGCGCATCGTAACCGGACTGTGCGCCACCAGGGTTGTGACAGGCCAGGGTCGTTGGGGACCGTGGAGAGAAGAGGCAAGATGGGTTGCGAGGTGGGCAGGGAGCAAAGAACAAGGGTTCTTTTTCTTCAATCTTCTCACAGGCTTTTTGGCGACGCATACCGACTGGCTTCAGGCATTGAGTCCCATATGGTATAGGCGGCGCTACTATCAGCAACAGAAGTCCAAGAGCGAAGAAGATACATCGATACCATCCCGCACAGTGATCATTTCGAATGATAAGATGGCTGCACGGAGGCTCATATTTTTACTCTCGGCATTCTTGCCCGCAAATCAGCAATTGCCAACCGTCCGTACCCAACGCCCAGCAACCTCCGCTTCTTTCGGTGCTTTCAGTCACTCTCCGCCGTCATATATCGTCCCAATCAATAAAGAAGAATCATTGCGACGGAAAATCAACCGTCGTCAAGGACAGAGAGCGCCCTCGCATACGCGAAGCTTTAGTATCCAATCGCAGGCCACCACGCGATCAATGACAGGTATACCAGCTCAACTGGCCCATCTCAGCATAGACAACCAGCACCACGAGCGACGTTCGTCCGAAATCTACAAGCCAGTACACCTTCCCATAGCCGGGAGTGACCTGAACACTAGAAAGAGCAGTGCTGCAACATCCAAAACTGTACTACCTGACGAAGCTATTGCACATTTTTCAGTCACGCAGACAAGTATGAGGGATCATGTTTCTCGGCCAGAGAACCGTGGAAGTGTGGCTGCCGATGATCTAAAGAGATCCCTGCAGCGGGTTGATAGCCTCGGCAACTCTAGTCGCGCGAGCACTCATTCTCGCCAGAGCTCACGATGGGGTAGCGTTATCAGTGGGTTATGGAGTACACGACGGCGGGACTCGGTAGCTTCAGCGTCTCTAACACCCGACACATTGGGCTTATACGAAAGTCCTATCGGGTCGCCGACAAAGGCTGTGCCTACGAAGAAGGATGGGATCTCCCAGATAAACAACCGGGAGGAATTCGAGCCGACCGGGACAAATAGCGAGTTGATGATGAATGAAACGGCTAAAGACGAACCAGACACCCCACGGAAGCCCGTTGCTAGGCAACTGAACCCTCAGACTAGAATACCCGACCCATCCGGCGCCTTCGAATCTCCCGTCAAGACATCAATAAATAACGATGACGGTGTTATCGACGTTGACGTTCAATTCCCAGACTATTTGACTTCGTTCGAGACGGCTGTGAGCTCACCGTCAAGCAGCGGCTATCTTTCCACCCCTGGCCTCGGGAGTGGCTTGGATAGTTTCGAGCAGTTTTCGCGGCTAGCTATCGATGGAGATGCGCCACTCAACGTTGCAGGATGGCTACAAAATTATCACCCCGACTTTACGTTGCAAGCAATACCCCCACAAAAGGATTTGCTGGACTTAGTTCGTGAGTCTCTCAAGGCCGAACCAACACCAACGGCTCATCTGAATCCGACCTCAGATGGATGGCCTACGGAGCAGTGGGTCGACGTGAGTAGCGCTATCATAGCAGACACGACGACTTTCACCATTAAACGCCTTCGCTACCGTCGCCTGATCAAGTCAAAAGCTTCGGCAGATCAGAATATCAATACCTACCTTCACCCCTATAGCTCGTCGATTGCGACGCCGGCGTTGTCGCCATATGAGCAGCCGATAGACGAGAAATTTGAGGAGGAAGAACTCGTCACATTGGACGAGGCACTTATAGACGCGGTGGAAAGAGTAATTGCCCAAACAAATGACTCGAGCCGCGGAACATCTGCCACATCTTCGAGGTCGGTCAGCAAACGCCGCGGTCGGAGCAATAGTGAAGCTTCAGAACCGGAAGAAGTAACATCCAATGCGGGGCTTGACTTTCAGGAAGTTCCACGTATTGAGTGCAAGACAGTTGTCTTATCGGCCTTGGGCGGCATCGTCCAGGATATGGTGGACAAGCGTGAGAAGGAAAGCCAAAACGCGAACCAACATGGTACGCATCCAGCGAGTCGCGAGAAAGAGAGCGCGTTGCGAGGAGCTGTCCGTGCTTGGCTCGAAAGTGTGGAACTTGGCGACGGCTAGTTCCACCTGTTCTAGAGTCACCGTAACCCGACACAGCAAGCGAAGGCAGTTACCCCCGGTCTTCGTCCGGATGTCCCTACATGACCCTGCGGTCGTCACTGATTTTATTACCCTTACTGTTGGTGGAAATATTGTACGAGAACTTATCTTTGCACCTGGTGAAGTGTTGGGACGGATAGAGTGGCTCGTTTCTTGTGCTTTTAAGATACCCCTAAAGCGTTAGTTGCATTTCATGGTTCCTTATCCTCATAATCTTTTAATACTGAGATGTGCGATTCTTCTCGGCTGCTAGCATAGCATAGCGTACAGCACTTTACGACTGCTGGGAAATCGGCTTCTATATGATTCTCGGAGAGGGCTCCTAAACGGTTCGTCGGCGTTCTGAGAAGGATACACTTTTTGCTCAGGAAGCATCTCAAAATATACCCCATACAGTCATAGCATATTGAATTTACCTCACAGTTGACAACTATACTTGAATGCCGATACTGCAGACGCAAGTGGCCAATTTCCAACTCGTGCTGTGGTCTATCCGGTTGCTCTGACATAGTGGTAAGCTGGTTATATTTTATTGGCCTTGTACTCTGCCTCTATTCATGCAAAAATTGAAACAACCTGGTGTTCTTCTCTATAAGATGATGTGCTGGTTTAGATTATCCATAACGATGCGATATTCGTCTATAGCGACCACTTAGAAACAACAGCTCGGATCTCGTTTACCGGCACCGGTACCTCTGTGAGGGTTGCTTTTGTGATAGTTCCAGTCACACAGTGTTGATCCTGCCCCTCTCGCCTCAGCGTCCATAGCGTCGTGACGTCGAGGGATGACAGGAAATCCAGCGCGCGTTGGAAATTCGTGCCCACTTGCGCTATGCCGTGGCTATCGTCCGATAGAGTGAACTTGCCACCAAGAGAGAGCCATTTCTGCGATGATCCGGGTCAGCTCCCACTCACCTTCTCTCACAGCGTGATTTTGTCTCGGGAAACAGAGAGAGACTACCTACCTCGGCTATGACCCGGCACGGGTACGGCTCGGCCAGACCCTTCCGCAGCGCGCTACTGTTACACTCGAGCCATCCGCCGTAGGAGGCGACGAAGGCCAGGTTCCGCCCGACGCGCTCCCAGACGCCGCGCCAGCGCCGCACATCGCGGCCCGGGTCCGCGCTCATCAGCCGGATCAGATCGAAATGGCCCACGACGCGCGGGCGGAGGGCGACGAGCATCTCGTACTGTTCGTCGTAGTACCGCTCGTACATGGCTTCTTCGCGCGGCTCCGGGTCCCCGGCCGTCGCGGGGGCCGTGGTCGCATCCGCATCGATGGCGGGCGTGCTTTGCGAGCCGGTCCCGTTTGCGGGCGTCGCCGTCCCCGCCCCGACGCTGACGCCGACCGAGGCCATCGCGCGCGCGTAGTAGTCCTTGTCGTAGTCGATCGGCACCCCGTTCACGTGGTGCAGGCTGCCGATGAAGTAGTCGATCGCCGGGTCCGCGGCCAGCTCGGCGATGACCGACCGGTAGGCCGGCCGCATCCATTCGCCCTCGAACCCGACGAGGAGGGAGATCTGCGACGCGTAGCGCGCCTGCAGGCGCTGGGCCTCCTTGAGATAGGCTGCGTGCCGCGGCGCTAGAGCGGCGAGGGACGCCTCGGGCTCGTCTAGCTGGGTACGGTATTAGTTGACATCTTTACGTGGGCTCGAGGCAATATGAAAGAGAGAAAGAATGCATGGGATATATATATATATATATATATAAGTGTATGTGTCTGTATGTCTATGCGTCAAAGGCAAAAGGGGGGAAGGGGAGAGATGCTCACCTCTTCCGGGTATAAGTCTTCTAGTGCAGTTCGCGGCATGTGCTCAGTCAATCCCATCGTCGTATAGCCGAGACTAATGGCATGCTTAATGATGTCCTCAAGCTGGTCCTTGGCGTGCCCAGGGCAAAATTGCCCCGAGTGGGAGTGCATTGTGAACGCCATGTTTATTTTAACCAGACGTAGACGATTTATTGAAGAGCGCTGTTTATAAATACGGGTGAGTGAGGTAAGCTTCCCAGGTGAACGGTGTCCCGTTTCAGGGGCCTGTAAAAAGAAAAAAAAAATTAGGTGTCGGCAAAGCTTGTGCCCAAGATAGAGAAATTTGACCTTGACTTGTCGAAGCTGCGAGGGATAGTCAAGGTGAATATCTCGGACTAATGCAGTAAATATTTAATCACCTTGAGTTTCGGGGCAGGCCTGAGTGCGGGTTACGGGTTATAAATTTTTTTATGAATGATATTGTAGTTCTGCCAAGCGGTTGAGCATAGCACAAAAGCTGACTGTTATTTTTTTGTCCTTCAAGTTTCCTTCCCTTTTTTTTTTCTTCTTCTTTCCCCCTTTCTAAAATTTATCAATTCTCTCTACATGTAGTGATCTGAAAAAAATTGATACAATCGTAGAGATGACTACCTTCATCATCAACACAGAACCCCGCCCCCGCAGTGACGTTCCCACGCCTGGTAGATAGGTAGATGTACCTAGTACTTCGGCCTACAGGGGTAGGTAGCTCAAGAGCTTATGACCCCGCAATAAACGCGCCAGCACAACCTAGTTCAATTACCAAAGTTAGTTAGGTGCAAATGATTTACGCGCAAGGAGCTGATCCACACCTAGCCTTTCTTTTCCGACCAATCGGCACTGTTGATTCTACATGGCTTGGAACTCTGCTTGCTGGGTTACTTACCCAGCCTTGTTCTTTACATCAAACTTCTGCGAAGACAACCTACGAAGTACTCAACTGCATATGACCTGGCTATACTTTAATAACCGACATTGTGCAGATTGGTCATGGTATAATTCAACCTCCCCTCCCCAATTGCGAACTGCTGTGTCTTATCAGACAGGAAGGGAGCTATGACCATTCATTCTGCTGTCAACCATTCCCTCAGCCAGGCATTCGTTCATTGTGTTATTCCATCTTCTTGGCTGATACCCTTTCTTTATATTTTTTGATATCTGGACACCCGCCTCTACATCCACCGCCCGTCTCTTAACCACCAGCGCAATTCCTACCTAGGGTTGCGTCTACACCCACGCTTACGCGGTTAGACGGGCTGACCTACCAATCCCTCATCATGCTATTCGCCGAGCAAGACGCGCCTCTGATCAAGGCCTGGATCATCAAGCGCCTGGAGAACAAGTAGGCAGCCACAGACGGCCAAGACCCAACGGTGCCCGGTAGATGTTGCGCTGACCTTTGTTTGTATCTAGCTCCGACGCCGATGCCGACGTGCTAGCTGACTATGTCTTGGCCCTGCTGAGACATGACGGCGATGTTGAGACCATTCGCAAGCTCTTTGAAGAAGAAATACCCGATTTTCTACGAGAGGGTATGATCGCCGACCTGTCCAAACCTTCATCCCACCCTCGGTTTCCTCCGACATTCCGCCTCTGATGGCAGCCCGTGCACACGATGCTTTGGGAGGATATGCTGACCAGTGACAGATGCGGCCGCATTTACCGACGATGTCTTACAGGCAGTCAAGTATCGATCATATGCTCCGGGGCATCCTCCTCCGCCTCCTTCTCTCACGGCTTCCTCTGGCATGCGACAACCACGATTTCCTCCACCTGCTGCCCTGGCACATACCGCGCCCCGATCCAACGCAATTCCACCATCGGCGTCTGAGTACAATCCCTCGGCTCCTTATGCTGCACCCTTGGCACCGCTTCCCTTCGCCCAAGCCAGCTCCCGTAAGCGAGGCTACAGTGATCGGAGTGATGATGACGTAGATATCATCCTCAACAGTCAGCCTTCGTACGGCCAGTCGTTCAAACAGCCACGGCGTGGAGGGGGCTTTGGTCATCGTGGTGGAAGATTCGACGACTCGTACGGACCGAGAGCCCATCGAGCACCACCCCCATTTCCTCAATCTACTCTCGAATCACTTCCTTATGGAGGCCCCCTACCTTTCGTGCCGCCCCCCATCGACGCCAATAGCATATTAGAGAACATACAAATGCTGCAGTCATTGCTTCCGGCGCCTATCGATCTACCGGCACCAGTCTACTCGGGGACGATTAGCACTCGGCCACACCGGCGGAAACAGCGCCAACCAGCCTACACTCTACCTCCGATGCCCGCGGTAGTTGATGGTAAGCACTCTTTACCAGGCAGACCTTGCGTGGAAGTTTGGGGAGAGCTAATAGTAGACTAGAATACGACCCAAACAATGCGGCACTGTCTCTACCTCCTTTCGGTCCACAACCGTCCGCAACAGGGCAGCAGTTAGATCTCTCCAATTTTCAACTGCCCTCGACTGCAAATCGCCGTGAGCCGAAGAAACCACGTCGGATAAAAGGCCGTGTCCCGTTTGCCTCTAACGGCCCCAACCATGATAAGAACAAGAAAACTATTGTTGTTCAAAACATTCCGAACGAGAACTTTACTGAAGATCAAGTTCGTGGGTACTTTTCGCAGTTTGGGAACATTGTCGAGATCTCAATGCAAAACCAGAACCTGGTCGCTACGATCAGATTTGACTCGTGGGAAGCAGCGAATGCGGCCTGGAGTTCGCCAAAGGTCATCTTTGATAACCGGTTTGTGAAAGTCTTCTGGTTTAAAGATGAGGGTGGCGATGAGACAACACCCAACGGCAAGCCTTCAACCAACCCAACAAATGGTCATGTAGATGGGGATGCTCCGGCTACAGAGCCCGATCTCGATTTACAAGAATTTTACCGCAAGCAGGTGGAAGCGCAGAAGGTCCACGACGAGAAACTGAAGAAACGACAAGAAATTGAACGTGAGCGTCTAGAATTAGAGGAACGTCAAAAGGAGCTCCGCGAGCGACAGGCGGAGGCGAAGCGTGAACTTGAAGCGAAGCTCCATTTAAACGGTACTAAAAATGGCTCATCGTCACAGGTTGAAATGTCGGCTGGGGGTCAAGCCAAAAGTTCTAGTGCGCAAACCAAAGCTCTAAGGGCCCAGCTCGCTGCACTTGAACAAGAAGCCGACCAACTGGGCCTCAACCCTGACGACAACCATGACGATACCTCGCCATGGGCGCTACGAGGAAGAGGGCGTGGTAGAGGCTATCGAGGGCGTGGGATGTTTGCCTCAAGGGTAAGCCGAGGAGGGCATGGATATTCAGGAAGAGGTGGAACTGTCGAGGCCAGACACGCTGCATACGCCGCGTATTCCTTAGATAACCGTCCGAAGACTATAGCATTGTCTGGAATTGACTTTACAATACCGGAGAACGACGAAGCCCTCCGGCAATATCTCTTTGTGAGTACATCGCTTTTCCAAGGGAATGATTGGTACTAATGAGTCACAGAGTGTTGGAGAGTTCAAGGAAGTTCATGGCGCACCGGCAATCACGCATGTTACGTTTAAAGATCGTAAAACAGCTGAAAAGTTCATGTTTGGCGTTTCCGCAGGCAATTCTATTTTTGGAATCGAAGGGAAAATTGAGCCAACATGGACAAAGACAGTCCCAGAGTTGGCAAAAGCTGCTGAAGGCGATGCTGTCATGGGTAGTACCCTAGACAACGACCAGACCGGCAAGGGGAAAATGGATCCAGGCACTAGGGATGATGATGGGGAACTTGAAGAAGGAGAGATTGACAATCCGCCTGGCCATGATCAAGGAGACATGGACTACGAAGCTGGCGAATGGTGAGCTGGGTAGGATAGTTTTTAAGGATGCGAGCCCTGCTAGGGCAAATGTACAATGCACAGAACGTGTATAATCATAGGTGACAGGGGCAAACGTGCTCTTTAGCCAAGCTACAACATTGCTGTCCCTTGTCTTCTCTCTTATGGATCCTAACCTTGGGGAGAGAACACCAACAAAGTGATGCATGCGCATGAGCAAGTATGGGAGTGAGTGAATGGCATGTATTCTTTGTATCAGGGTCTTCGCAGAGAAGCAACAGATTCGCGCACTTTTTCCCCCCCTTTGTTATACTTGGCCCTCTCCATCTAGCCCTCTTGACACATACTTTCGTCGTGTTACTCGTCAAGATTGGGGGAAAAGTCAGTCCCAGCTAATTTCCAATCATAATCCTTGGTTGATTGCTTTGCGTTTCTCCAACACTACGGGGGCCTACATGCGCAGGGGACCTGTAGTATTGCAGCAGGTGAGATTCTCGCAGATATTGCCGCAGGCGATCTGGCATCCCGAGCCCTCGGTGCGTCGTCTTCTAAGCGACGCAGCTGCGGGCGCGGGGCCAACTTCGGCGCCAATCCTCGTCATTCCCCCATTCCTCCTGTTGCTGCTGCTTCTACCGCTGGCGCCGTCGGTGGACATACTAGAACTTTCGGCGACGACTGCAGCTGGAGATGCGAGCTCGGGCTGGAGCGTGGCAGAGTGGATTCCATAAGCGTGCAGGCACTCCGTTACCGTCTTGGCCTGGTCCATGAAATCTGCCAGTTCATTGTTGGAGACGACTACGTGGGCTGACGCGATGGCCTTCCTTTGGTCAAGGCGCCATATGTGTAGCTCGTGGACGGACTCGATGCCAGGGATCTGCAACCAACCATCAATCAGCACCTATCAGCCTCAAATGCCATCATACTCGAGAATGGAGGATTGATTCAACGGCCGGATGTTTTTTTTCTTTGCAAAGGGACTGTCGCATCATATACCTTCTCCAGATCATGCTTGACGTCGTCAAGGTCGACGCCATGTGGTGCGCTTTGCATGAGAATTTTGCCGCTATTTCGCACCAGGGGAATGGCCGACAGTAGGATGAGAATGGATATGGCAGTCGACACGCCCGGATCGGCGTAGAAGCGTGATGGTGAGCTGGTTAGCAAGATTATGAGGGCGGCGACGATGACGGCAAGATTGTTCAGTGCGTCGCCGACTACGTGTACGAACACACCCATCATCCCGAGATCGCGGCCCGGGGCTCGTAGCTTGATGATGGTATGTCGATGCTCCGCGTGAGCGCTAATTGGCTAGAGACGGTATAAGCAAAAGAATGGGACATAAATGGCGAGACATTGTTCCGCCTACTGTGAGAACGATATTCTCGCTGATACTCTGACTCGAGGGAATAGCAGCCTCGATATTAACGTGGCTGTGACTACTTTCGTGCTCGAGTCCATCTTGATGATCGTGGGAGTTGTCCGCTGTGTGAGAGTGACTGTGTCCCTGACTACTGTGTTCTCCGTGATCATGCCCATGGTGTTCGTGCAACAGAGTTGCGCTCAGGAGATTGAGAGCTAACCCAACAGAACCGATGATAAGGACCAGCTTAGGGCTCTCAACGGCTATTAAGATACGATAGGTTAGAAATAATGTTTTCTCGGCATCTCTCCCATCTATCGGAGGAATTGGATTGGGTGAGTGAGCTTACGCCGAATTGATATGAATCGCTCAATGGACTGGAGAAAGATGGACAGGCCGAGGGCCAAGAGGAAGACACCATTGAAAAACGCGCCGAGGAGCTGAGCCCGCGCCCAGCCAAAGGAGAAGTCCTGGGGAGATTTGGCTCGCTCCGAGACCTATAAGACGGTGTCAACGTGCTACCCTGTTCCATGACGGTGACGTCTCATACAAGGATTGCCGCAAGAGCTATGGCGAAGCCTATGAGATCGTTCAACTACCAACGTATTAGCGTAATTTTTACGAGCTCATGCCGAATGAGAAGGCCGGAGCCGTCTGGTACGTACGTAGTGGAATGCGTCCGCCAGCAGAGCCAGAGACTTGGTGTAGAATGCAACTGGTGATAGAGATCAGCGCAAGCTTGAACTGGAAAGAGGAGATAGATCAATGGCAGACGGACCTGCAATTTCTGCAACGAAGAACGTGAATGAGATGCATATAACGCTGATGAGCTTTTGCTTGGACGTTAACGTAAAACGAGCCATGGCTCACTGACAGAGGCAGGGTGTTGTTGCCTAATCCAGGTGCAGCGATGACACCGGGCTGGCCAGTCAGGTTCCGTTCGCGGGAATTGGAAGACCGGTCGGATATGATGATGGTCTAAGGGCTTGGACTCGGGCACGGGCACGGGGAGGCATGAGACAGGAGAATGAATCAGAGCACAGCAGGGAGATAGATACTTATAAATGGGGTAGAGAGTAGGTAGGTAGGTAAGTACTTAATTAAGGTACCAAGTAAGCCTGTATCAACTTTAAAGAGCGATGTCTGCTGCCAGCCTTTCCTACAGAGAAAAAAACGTGCTCTGTTGATAGCGGCGAGGCAACTATCCGAAGTGGCATGCGATGTTGATATTGAGGATGAATGAGATGGTGTTTGCTGCGTCCGGACCGATGATCAGGCCCAGAGCAATACCTAAAAGGTGTAGGTACCTCCTAGACACACCACTTATGGGGTGTGACCTAAGGGAGGGATAGGACGTAACACTATTATTACTAGCATTGTCGAATTAAATGTTTGAATCAGTGCCGAACACTGCTCGGTTGGTCGCTCTCTAGGAGGTGTGTAAGAGTCGAGATAGGCGGTGACCTTCATTGGTTTATTGTTCGCAATGAGATACCGGAGCTGACGTGGGTACCTGCCTCCTTACCTCCTCTTACCAACCTGACCTACATATGTACGTATGGTACATACAAGGAGCGAGGAGGCAGGTGCCTCTGATAGATAGGCGTCGGTAGGTACGTAAGTTATACAAATCCGTACCATTGACATCTGCAAGACGGCTCGGGGAGAGTGGTGAAGCACAGTTACCGACCCGTTGTTTGCCTACAGTCACACGCTAAAAGTTACGCACCTTTTGATCCTACTGCGTTGTTAGCCCCAATTGATAGTTTTGGCCTGCTTTTTTTTTTTACAGCCAACGCAGTTAATTTTAGTACAAAAATTAAAATAAAAATACCAAGGTGTAGGCCAAAGCTCTAGCTATTTAGAGGTACTACTTTTTGCCACCCTAGTACTTCATATACCACCCCTTCGCCGCGATAACCGCGTTAATGCGATAATCCATCGTCTCGACTAAATAATTTAATAACTCGTTTTTAAACGACTTCTATGCAATAAAAGCCGTACAGTGCAATAATTTTAATAAAGCTAAGTTTTTTAGTATGTTTAAAAGCTCTGGTTTTATTTTGCAGATCTTTTTTTTAAATAGTTTTTATAGGTTTTCGATAAGATTAAAGTCCGGCGAATACAGCGGCCAATTGACCAATATAACCCCGTTGTCTAAAGCTTACTTGTGCAACCAGGTCTGCACTATACCGGCCCTGTAAATAAAAGCGTTATTTTAGGCGTAAATATTACCTAGCTTGCATATAGTTAGAAAAATTTTTTATAAAGCTTTAAAAATAACGTAGCCGGTAATACCGCCGCATTTGGTATTAGGGTCTCTGTAAAAGTCTAGCAAAACAGTGCGTTTTTTTTACTTAAACGCGGCTATAAATATTTGGCTATAGCGCGTAGGCTTGCCTTAAGGTTAAACATTTTTTTAAAATAATTTTTCTTTTTATAAACTAAGTTTTAGTTAAAAAACGTATAAGTAAAGTTTATAGATTAAATAGTTTACCTGGCGGCAAAATACCTATTTGCCTCGCTTGCTTTGCCTACGCTGCACCGTTGACTCGTTTTAAAAAACCTAATGCTTTTAGTACAAAAAGGGCTTTTCTGCGTGTTTTTTAGCAAATTTTAACCGCTTAGCAGCGTTTTTTTCGGTTAGTTTTAAATAACAAAGTGCTTTTATATAATAAATCCTAGCTATATAAAAGTATACCAAAATAGTGCTTTTAAAAACGTGCCCTCCGATTTTTTTAAATAAAGACTTTAGCAAAATAAAAAGGTCGGCTTTAATATATTAATTAATATACTTTTTATTACAGTTAGTTAATTTAAAAAAGCGGCTAATACGTAGTAAACTTTTATCTGATTTTTAAATGTAATACCGCCCCGCGATGCCCTGTACAGTAATAACTAAGACATTTTTTTTAACTACAACAACGCGCGTTTTTATACCGGTTAAATATAAGGCTAAAATCTTCGTTTTTTTATAAAAAAAATATTTCTTTCTTGGCGTTTTGCGACATTGCGGCGTTATTAGAGCTATTTTTAAAGTATTAAGGCCAAAAGTCTAAATAGGAAAGGTCATAAAAAAACGCGCTTAAAAAAAAAAAAGTGCATGACTTTTCGCGACCCACTGTACTTATCTAGGCAGGTAGATATCTGATAGAGCCAATCATACGACTCTACCACACTGACGTCTACAAGCTGAGTCAGTCACGCCCAGCTCAGAGCTCGGTGGGACCATAGACAAATCGGAGAAGTGAGGATGGTGGGCTATTGGCACCACCGTGTAGTGCCTAAACATCAGGTAGGTAAGTACCTAGTTCAGATAATATTTTTAAAAGTAAATATTTGCTAAATAAAAAAGAGGGGGAGGGGATTCGTCTGCTTTGTGTTGATCTTACGAGAGTGTATATCTCCTGACCTCTCGGGCAGTTTTAAACACGTAGGTACGGCACCTGATAGGTAGCCAATGGATACCTACCGTACTCGACTTATACCTCATATTTCAAAAAAAAAAAAAAAAAAAAAAAAAAAAAAAAAAAATCAAAAAAAAAAAGAGAATTCCTACGTGTATGCTCTGTTAGTTGCAGGTGCTTCGTTGTTGTGGAGAACGTTGGAGTAAGTAGGGAAGCACCTCCATTCAGCTTACGACCAGACGTAATACGGTACACGGTACACCACAGTTGCAGTTCCTGTACAACTGGCTGGTTTCCTCTGCATCCCCGGGTATTAGTATCGGTGAGCGGCAACAAACAGGACACTGTACCATGGTTTACCACGATTCACTGGCTACTAGATTAGTCTACTTATTGGTTGACATACCTAGTCCAGCCTATAGGAAGACTCGTCCATTGTCGTTAGTAGCAATTCGACCTGATGATAGGTACTACGGAGTCTAACTTGCCAGACCGTGGTAGTGCATACTCTACCTAGATCTCTTGATATGCCAAGATGTCGGCCAAGTACATACCACGAGGTGGGGTTTTCCGTCTGTTGTGATCCCATCTGTTTCACTGAGCTCATGCCATGGGAAATCTATCGGTAAAAGATGCCGCTGCAGTGTTAGGGCCAGCAAACGGGCAGACGGAGCGGATGCGCCATTCCTCTATATTTCCGCGTATCGGCTTAGCATAAAATATCAGTGACCGAGATCCAACCGCGTATCTATTTCTACCCGTCGAAAACACGTGTGAACCCAGCTCGATCACGTGGGTAGTTTCACCTATTGTACGGCGATATTTGAAAGAATAAGATGGCTGCTGTCCCTTTTTTTTCTGCTTCCATTTCAAGGTACCGAGATAAAATAAGCCTAGGTAGGGTGGATGCCCTGCTACTAAGGCTTATACAGACGGTTAGGTTCGATTCCTATCAGCGCTATATGGTTGTCGCTTGTATGGCTTACTTAGCCTTAGGTAGTCGATTCTTATAGATTAGGTAAAGATTGAAGAGCTATCTACTTAGGTTTGATCAAGCTTAAAATGCTGTGAAGGGTTCAACCCCACAGAGGCAGTAGAGGTTCGAATGGGGAAGGCGGTCATAGCTCTACGACCGTTGTTACCTAAGGTAAGTCCTTTATGGTAGGTACCTAAGTACGTACCTGTCCGTAGGCAGGCAAGTAACTTATCTATGTGACTACCTTATGTCATCGCACTCCATCTCAAGATACTTCATTTCTAGCTTGACAGATCTCGGGGCTGCATATCTACCGAATTGCCTCGCTCCTTGTGAAGTACGTCAGCGGGAGAATGGCCGAACCTTCTAAATACGATGCTTGAACTTGAGCCGCCCAAAGCAGGCTAATTGGGGTGCAAATGTCTCGAAATGCTGCTCTTTCGCCCTCGGCGCCCCGTCGCCCGTCGCATTGGACCTCGCATTTGCGACAATTCAGCAAATCGAGCACCGACAAGCTCTTCGTCGAACCCTCCAAGTCCCCCGATGCCGTCTCTCTCGCCAGCAACTCGACAATTCGCGACTTCCAGTCCTCCAGGCGACTCTCCGAGCGTATCTATACCGTGACACTCAACGAATCTCTGGTCCGCGACGAGGTGCTCTTAAACTTCGATCTAATCGGTGCCGGTGTTATCCAGCCTGGCGCTTTGATGTCCATAACACCCGTCAAGGCAGATACGGACCGCGCCGATCGATTACAGAGCTCACTATATGGATCCTCGAGACCTCCCTACCCGCGGGGTACCATCGCCCCTACGGATTTCAGAGCCAACGATGATACTACCAGAAGATATGTCTTTGTCGCGAAAGATATGCCGAAGGATTTGAAGGCCCGGATGCCAACTGTAGAGGTATACGTCTCAAAACACGTGGGGGATGCCTTCAATTTCAGGAAAGGAACTCAAGTCATACTGGCTCCCGTCGACAGCGCCTCGCCAGCCATCGAAGCTTCACATGTCGAACTATCCTTCAAGGATATGTATCTATCACGGTCTGACATGTGGAAGCTCGCCGTCACGGATCTGGCTGACAGGACTGTATATCGGGGCCAGGTAGTCTATTTTCTAGGTAGCATCAAGGCCACCGTCACTACCGTCTTCGTGGCTGGTCGTAAGGTTCAATCTGCCTTTTTTGGTCGACAGACCCATCCCATCTTTCGAAGCGAGTCGGCAAGGTATATGTTGTTTCTGCAAATGGCAAGGGAGATGTGGGAGTTCGACTCTGATGGATCCGGCGAGATCATGTTCTACAAGGTCGTCAATGGCTTTCTGCCTGCCTTGTTTAAGAAATGGGCGATGCTTCAGGTGAAGCACCTAGTTAGTATCGTCCTGTTCGCCCGAGTCGAATACGATGCTGGATTGACCACAGATCTGGCCAATACGGCCCTTCACGACAACTATTATACCGGTTTTCAAACGTCAGGAAACAGGCGGCCATACAAGGATTTCTATCGCGTTGTCGTGAGTGAGATATCGAGTGGCGAATGGACAAAGATCCTAGACCAGCTGAAGAAGGAGTTCAATATATTTCGACGCGATATCAATATACATCACCGAGAGGCCATGAGCAATGCAATGGAAATTCCAGAAGACCCGAGCGCAAGAGGCGCGTCCATCTCCAAAATTAAAGCTGAGTCGTCTGCGGCTATGTATGGAAATTTTCTCGAAGCCATCAACTTGGCAGCATCAACATACGCATCTGACTATGTTGACCGAGACTTGCTGCGAACTGGTATCTCTATTGTTTTAATCAGCCCCGGGCCCGGTGTTTTTGAAGTCGAGTATGAAACCTTGAGGCGCACTACGGAAGCCCTTGTAGGCAATGGCATTGGTATCGATCTCATATGTATTCCTAATTCGCCCCTGCATTCGGTTCCTTTATTTAGGTATCGAAACCCTCGTTTCATAAATGCCGCTCAACGATCACAGCCACGGGCTTCGCGGAGCCGCGATAGTACCCCGAAGCAGGCTACTCCTCTGGCTGGTAGCTATTCCACTATTGGCGAGGCATTATCTCCCATCAAGGCCACGGAATCCCTAGGCCGAAGTGACACGACCGGTTCAAGATCATCTACTGATGAGTGGGCATTCGCCTTACCACAGTGGCTACACGTCTCCTACTGGACGGGGAAATCCGAGGAGGCCTTAGCCTTTCACGGCGCTACGCTCTCCGCCGTACATCAATCGCTGAATAGCAAGTCTGAAGACGAGTTTGCAATTCGATGTAGGCTATATGATCTTCAAATGAGAAGCGTGCTTGAGACAAATGAAATCGAGACGCCGTACTTAAGTTCGGATCCCTCCTTTTCCATACCCGCCAGCAAGGCATATAACGAATTATCGCATTCTCGGAACCGCAAATTTACAGAGAGTTTATCTGAACCAGTCTACGGCCTTCAGAAATTTGTCCCAGAGAAACTCACAAAGCCTGGTGAAACATCGCTTTGGAAACAGCTGCAAGCATTTGACGAATCTCGATCTCGGCTTCCTTTGCGGCGGCAGACCCTCGCCTCTATTAGATACCGAGAACTTGAGGAGAGCACCAAAAATCAGTTGCTAGAGGATACTAGTCTTTTCGGTACTTCCGTTGGGGATAAGCGCATCTCAGGTCCACCAACAGTACTTTCGTCAAGTGTTGCTTCGTCGAGAATCGAAGCTGAAGGCGTTTCTTCTTCGGTGGTGTCCCGCCGAGACCCCACCACGTCCACCTTACAACCAAAGTACACCCCGGTTAGGGCACCGAAACTCATGCGACATATCAGCCTCGGTCATCAAGGCTTTAGAATTGCGGCTCCAAAAGCAGCTTCCGCAGAGTTGAAAATGGAGAATGTAAACGCTGTACAGCCTACCGGAGCCAGCGTTGTTAGAACGCCATCATCATCGAATCTACCTCTTATCACGCCAATGAAAACCACTCCACAGACAATATCAAGACCACTTGCTGTCACCACCTTTAATAACCCCTCGTTCGACCGTAAAAAGTCCAATTTGGACGAGCTGACTCTGGGTCTCATGCCCAATACACCAACAAGACCTATTCAAATCAAGCCCCCTCCTTCGAGCGCAGATCATATAAGTACTTTAAAGTCAGGTCCGATTGTGCCTTATCCCGTCGCACTAGGTTCGCGCCTTGATGATCTGGAGATCAAGTATTCCACCGTACTGAGGGAGGAAGACCAAAAGAAGCTGTACACATCAAAGCTACGCGCGGGCGGTGTGCCAGAACTACCTTCTACACTCTCGCCAACAACTGCAATGGCGCCATGGCTGGTTGTTCTGAATCCGTCGAACCCTGATGCAAGCAAAGTTGACGACTCGATACTATTCAGCCGCTGGCAGCATGTGTTTCCGGTACCTTCCGAGATGAAAGTGATGAAATGGAAATCATTATCATGCCCAGCTGCAGTTCCCCTAACGACGGAATACTTTCCTAGCCAATCTCAATTCAACGCGGAATACCAACGACAGCCATATAATATCGCTCAAGAATTGGACGAAGAGGTCGGAGAGGAGCAACAGTCTCGCGCTGAGTTCTTACAAGAACTCGTCAGTGCTCGCTTTGCACATGGCTTCCAAGTTGTAATTGGACCATCGGTGGCGAAGGCTTTCGACCAGAAGGCCGTTCGTATTGCTGACATATTCTCCATAGATAAGACGGTAGGTGATGGAACGTGCATCTTCATGAGTATCGGCAACACTATTCATCAACTGTCGTGTGTTAATGGCACTGAAGTTGAGGTAAACATTTTTGTCCGTAAACCTACAGAGCCGTCATCGCAATTAGGGCACCCGCTGTCCCCATACAAGCCAGCGATTCGCACGTTGCTTGACAAGACCTACGAAAGCCTCAATATTGACATGACGACCCCCAAGCCCGAGAGGAATTGGAACTACATTGATTCTTATCTTGCTGGGCACACAGATGAGATGACCGAAAACCTTAGGTTTTGGCGTGCCCGCTTTGTGCTTATACCTATGTATCCTCGGACTTCTTCTATTCCACAGTTACAGAACGAGGATGATGTGGAAGAGATACGGCTTGAGGGAATCAAGAAGCTCGCCCAGATCTGGCAACGTCACCGTTACCTTTCATCGTCAGACCGGCACTTCCAGAGCGCAGGTACCAAAAAGCGGGACCCTAATCCTCTTGATATCATTTATAAGACGGAGGATGCTTCCGTGGTCATCGCTGCTGAGATGGAGACATTACCTCTATTCGAGAATGTTGAGGGGATATTCCGTAAGGGTCTCGTATCGAATAAAGAACGCTTCTCGAAGTCTAATTTCAATGTGACGGCTCTTGCGGAGGCCATTCAACAACCCATCGAAGCTGGTGGGATCCGGATGCAAACGCGGCGATGGCATTTCCGACTACATTATCACTGCTTCATTGGTTCAGACATGACCACCTGGCTTCTTGACAACTTTGAAGATCTCGAGAGCCGTGAAGAAGCAGTTGAGCTAGGAAATACTTTGATGGTCTATGAAGATGACAGACCGAGGGATAGAGACAGGGAAGCGAGAGATACGAAGAAGGAGCGCGATCGCGGTATATTTGTTCACGTTGAAAAACGTCACAACTTCCGGGATGGCCAGTATTTCTACCAAATTGCCAACGATTACGCCAAGCCTCCCCCGCCGAGTTGGTTCAACCGGAGGAAGGAAGTTTCCGTGCCTCCAACGCCTGCTCCGGAGAGCTTAGGGGCGAACTCTCCGCGACCCTTCCAACCTAATGCCTCACGGCCTGGTTCAATTGATGACGATGTTTCTCAGACGTCTGGTGGCACAACGCCAACTATTGCGCCTGCAAGCATCACTGACATTAGGCGGCCAAAAGTGGTGTTGAGCAAGATGATGAAATATGATATCGATCCTCGCAAGAAATCTTTTCGGCCCGAAAGAATCAATCTCCATTATGACAGGTTGCACAATCCCGACAACTGTTTTCATATTCGGCTAGAGTGGATGAATGTAACTGCAAAACTAATCGAGGATGCCTTAAAGAATTGGGCAGCCATTGCTGCTCAGCATGGTCTCCGCCTAGTTGAGATTCCGATCACAGAAGCCTGCAGAGTCAATCAGGTAAATGCATTCCGAAGGCCATATCGACTCAAGCTCGCGATTGCACCACCAACCCAACAACCAACTACCTTTTACGGACCCGGCTCATTTAGCCCACAGCCACAGCCAGACAACCACTGTTATCAAAAGGCATTGCTGAAAAAATTCGATTATGTACTCGATTACGAAGCTGCGGCGAATTTCCCTAGCAATGTCGACGTAAGCTATTCGTGGGGCAAGCCAGATTTCAAATATTCGCAGTATATTCATCGTTCAGGTGCCCTCTTGGTGCAAATCACCGACGATGGCGACTTCTTACTCGTAGCTAATCGACTGTATACCAACCGGGTCGCTGCGAGCCAGCCGGCTCCGCCTCAGACACGAACCGAATCGGCGCCACCCCGACCTATGACTTCCAACAACGTACACGCGAGTTACCGACTAGTTGAACCAGCCCTCATATCCTCCCCACTAACTAGGCCTGTTCTCTTCGCGCCACTCGGATCGAGAGGGGTTCACCCAGAGGCGTCGCCTGTTCGAAGCGTATCTGGGTCAAGACCCGGCGGTGGAGCTCCTACGCTGTTTCCTGTGCCAGAGGCACTGAAGGATGAGCTTGCCGCATTCTGCAACGATGAGCGGGCTCTCGACGCCTTTTATAAGGAGACCCTGGAAAGGGGCATCGAGACGCCACTGGTCACTTCGGCAGATCCAAGTACCATCCCTGATGCCGTCATCCCCACCCTCGGGCTGCCTCCCGGAATCCTCAATACTAGCGGAGACCTACTGACTAGTCCTGTCCCGCGGATCAGTACTCCCAGCCTGGCCACTTCGCTGCTCTTCAGGCGAGGCAGTGTTCAGTACTAGATGCTGCATGTTGGAGGCTATGACTACAGCTAGGACTACATCCCGGAGCTTTGGGTGTGGTAGTTTGGCGCGGTGATAGGGAACGCACGCCGGGAAACTGTAATCGAGGTTATAATCTGGTTCTCATTGGCATCTACTCTTCACCATATCCCTGCTATACGTGCAAAATTGGCCTTAATACTGTAGTAGATGCTTATATCTAACTGTTCGTGACCGCCTACGTTAGGTGCAAACATGTGATATAGCCACCCCTGATGATATGGGTAAACGCCAAATTCACACTCGGTCCCAAATAATGCCTGCACCTAATAGCAATGATATTCAAAAGGGAGGAGGTGAGAAAGTGTAGAAACAGAGAGAGGCCTTGGCCAACAATGTAATCCGCAAAACACAGGCTCCGCCCTACGATATGCCCCTTGCCTACATTATGGTTTTGTCTCGTTTCATGCGCCTTGCCACGCGACAGCAACGACGCAAGGGCTACCTTCAGATTGCGCGTTGGCAGTGGCACGGCACAGATGGTTAGGCACCAGCCCGGGCCGGTAGTAAGGGAATTCTCTCGGAAACGGAAATGGTTGGTGGAAGCTTGGTGGAATAGAAGGTTTGGTGGAATAGGTAGACAGACCAATAGATACCAGGTAAGCAGACCAATGTGAAGGCGCAGACGCAAAGGACGTGTCAGATAACCTGCCTATCTACTCAGCAACCTAGTAATGTAATTACGATATGTATGGTCAGTGAGCGTGAAGCCTTGAACATTATGTTGGCCACCGAGTTACGATACGTACGATGTGGGGGGTACATGGTAGTGTAGATAGGCGGTATGCGCACCGCCTCTCCCATCCATCAATTTGTTTTCAAGGTCGAAACAAAAGTCGCTCAGCACAGCCAGCCGAAAAGACTTTGTGGAGAACGAGGCATTGTTGATAGGCAGGCACCAAGATCCCTTCTATTCTGTTATACCGTACCTCCTTACCTACTCCTTACCTTAGGTAAGTACCTAGGTCACAGTTATGGTGAAGATGACCTACTTGTAGACTTACAGCGCCTACCGGTTAAGATAGAAACCAGTATAACGGCTCGTTCGCCTCAGGTCGTTTCAATGAAATTAGCTAGTCGATGTTTGCCGTTTATTTTGCAAACATGATCCGTTATAGGGCTATACAGTAGGCAGGAGGTAGGTATGAGGTCGGTGGTATCCCTGTCTACGTGTAGGATCTCGAGTACGACGGACTAGATGTGAGGCCTCCTTGAAGTTGTACCTGTACTCATCACTACTCTATATAGTTAGGCTAACAAGATGTCGCAGATACATGCTTACCTAAGTTGCCTGCCTTACACCTAGGTACATTCATTCGACTGACCATGCCACCTACACGTAGGTTACCCATCAGATATCAGATGATACCTTTCTATCTATGGTACCTCAGACCAAATCATATAGGTGCCCATAGTCCAGGATAAGTATTCGTGTTCTCGCTTTGAAAGCGAATTTTGGATTCCAATTCTTTCATCTATTCACACTAAATCCGAGTGCCTTCGCCACCTAACCAACCTAGCCAATTTTAAAATTGACTGCGCAGCTCCGACCCACTCTCTTACAGATACGTGTAGGTACCCTAACCTACCTAGTGTACGAAGTGGTCTAAGCTTAATTGATTGGGAAATTACCTACCTTTAACTAACGAAGCGCGCGGTGTTGTCCTTACCGCTAAAAAGTCACAAATCTACACCACCGCCAGAAAGGATCGCGATACCAATACCTACACCTTGGTAAACTACCTCGTCGTACCTACTATAAAACACGCCACATCTCGGTTTTCGGGGAAGGTCTCGCAAATTCGTCGTCCTTCTCAACGCGCCAATCTTGGTGGTCCGATCTCCCACGTGTCAGATAGGACTCCAACCCCCCCAAAAAGGCTTGGGCCTCTATTGCGTTTCGCCCCCAACATACTTTTTGCGCCTTCGCAACAACAATACCTTACTCTGCCCACTGAAGATTGACTTTATTCTACCAAGACGCAAGAGGTAATTGCCATATCCGGAAACATATTGCTCTACCGGGCACGGGATCTAATGCTAATCATGCCGGCGAAGTTTGATAGGTAAACGAAATGCCACCGTCAGAGGAACGACCGTGTAAGTCAACTACCTAACTCGCGCGTCGCATGGCAACGCTGGCACAGAGAGAGAGAGAGAGCGCTCTCCTGAGCAGCCCCACTCCTGACATACACTCCTCCACTACATGACCTCCCTACATATCTACTACCGTACCTTTACTGTACCTACCACTTCCTACGAGGTACCTATTCCTACCTAGGTACACGCCTAGCCGCCCTACCCCGTCACCTGCTAAGCAGCTAGGTTATACTGGCCACTCCTCCATAGGTACTTGCTGATCACCTCTTCCTGTACGATGTACTTGGACTGCCTATCGTGACTCGAGCTGGTGCCAACCAACTGCGTCATGCCCCTTTTCAGCATGATCCCCACCCCAAATCCTGCTCGGGACATTCATTCTGTATCTGTCGTTTGGTCTTTGGAATGTATCCCCCCGCAAAATAGAAGTCCCGCATAACTCCCTCCACTAGGCGCTCCCTGGCTGTATGATGTACTATCCAAGTTTTGGACACTGTCTTCCTCTGCTACTAAGAAGTTAGTAGCTAGGAGGTGGTAGTGTTTCTTGCCTTTCTTACGCGCCGTCGCCAAATCACTCCCCCTCCTGGATTCATCACAGCCCTCGTCCACCAACCCATCTCGGCAGCTTCAAGTGGCCCGGCGTCCCTTGCTGTTGATGGTCAGTTACGCGCGCTTGTGGATTTCATACGATATTGTGTATACTGTGTTTTTGTTCGCGACACCATTCTCTCCCTTGTCGCATCAAACCATCAAAGGACCTGTCTCCTAGGCGCCATGCTCAGGGCTTTTGTATTCAATTCAGCGCACACGACTATATCTGGGCATCTCGCCTTCCCATCTCTCACGTTGATTTCTCCACCGCCTCGATCATACTGCTAAAGTTATCTTGCGCAACATTGCAAATCGTCTACTAACACCATGGATACAGTCAATCTCTTGAAGATTTCGTCCAAGGCGAAACGCCTGGGAAGAACTGGCACTGGCGCGAAATATGACTGGCTGAATCCGTTCCAGCGGTTTGAATACAAGTCGCCACAACGTGCTAACACATACGACGCTATTGAGAGGGGAGAGGGGACGGGTAACGGCAGCAGCGACACAACCGCGCCACTGCAGCAATCGAGTACGGCGCCTGGCATACTCGAAACTGTGAGCTACGAACCAACACGCATGAGTGGAGAGCCGGAGCCGGAGCCGAAGCCAGAGCATGAAGCTACGATACAAGGCGATGAGACCTACGATTCTCAAGCAACCACGGCCGGTAGCCCGATCACTGCAGATGACAGTCAAGGTGCCCGGAGTCGGCGCAAGCTTTTAGGAATCCCCATTGGACGCTCCCGTTCCGCAGGTGATACGAGCACGGTAGAAGAAGACGAGAAGCCAAAACTTCCGAAGGGTGATTATACCGTTAGGAATCAGATCCAGCGAACCATCCTAAGCAGCCCCATAAACATTCTATTACTTGCCGCTCCGGCTGGTATTGCTCTTTGGCGACTCGAGATCCCTGGCCCTGCCGTATTTATTGTCAACTTCATCGCTATTATCCCTCTGGCGACCTTGCTCAGCGATTCAACGGAGCAGGTTGCCCTTCGTACGGGCGAGACGGTGGGTGGGTTAATCAATGCAACATTTGGGTAAGTAATCTATTGAAAATCCACTTTCCAACTTGATACACGTACTGACCTGAACTAGCAATGCCGTCGAGCTTATTGTCGCTATCATAGCTCTTGCCAGCGGTAACGTTACTGTTGTGCAAACCTCGCTTGTCGGCAGCGTCTTATCCAACCTGCTTCTAGTCTTGGGCTTCTGTTTCTTGGCTGGCGGCTTCAACCGCACAGAGCAATATTTCAACACGACGGTCGCGCAAACAGCTGCCAGCTTGCTCGCTTTGGCGGTCGCTAGCTTGATTGTGCCCACGATCTTTTCTCACACACCGGATTTTTACAATGATGATGATGTCAAATCGCTCCCGGCAAATGCGGTTCCTCAGCTATCCCATGGTGTCGCCATCATCCTCCTCTTGATATATTTCCTCTTCCTCTTTTTCCAGCTCAAGACACACAGCAAGGTATTCAACGAGGAAAGCCAGAAAGTCGCTAAGAAGACGATTTTCAAGAAGCGGCAACAACTGCCCGAAAATGCAATCGCTTCGGGCGTCGCTCGACATGGCGTCGTTTACGCGAACCTCCGTGATGAGAATGGAGAAGTTAGCGAGCGAATGGCAGCTCCTCCTCCTAGCTCTGAGGAAGGTGAGGAGCCAACCCTGCACTTATTCGTGGCTCTAGGCACTCTGACTGTATCCACCGTCATTATCGCTCTCTGTGCCGAAGGTCTAGTCAGTGGTATTGAGCCTATTTCATCCGTTGTCAGTGAGGAGTTCATTGGCTTGATCCTTGTCCCCATTGTCGGAAACGCATGCGAGCACGCGACGGCTGTCACAGTGGCGATGAAAGACAAGATGGATTTAGCAATAGGCGTCGCTATCGGATCCTCGATGCAGGTTGCGCTTTTCTTAATCCCACTACTTGTTATCATCGGCTGGGGCATCGGTAACGATGAGATGACACTTGCTTTCGACACGTTTCAAGTCGTCACTCTTTTCGTTTCAGTCCTACTCGTCAATTATCTGATCGGCGATGGGAAGAGCCATTGGCTAGAAGGCGTTCAATTGATCGCCCTCTATGTGATCATCGCAGTCTGTGCATTCTGTAAGTGCTGAAACTTTGCTCTCGAAAGAGCCTATGCTAACATGTGACAGACTACCCCAATGGCACCGGTATTGCTACCACCAAAGAAGCCGTATCTGCGCTCATACAATCATAATTGACACGACGAATGAAACGATTCATCAGCTCTCACTCATACAAAGAAACTTCTTATGTTGACCTCGAAACCGTTCGCGCGTTGAGTTTCGATTCTGTATTGTATTTTCACGGGACGATTTAAAAAAAAAAAAAAAAAAGGGGACCCGAATCGCGTGTCAGTACACGACCAACCGCGCTTACCGGATCGCACTCTCCAACTACCTCTATGTGCGATGTATTACTGGTTTTTCCTTCAAAGACACGAAATTTAGCTTCTCCACACGTGAGAAGCCTGTGCCTTATGTTTCAACAAAGGGAGAAATAGATCAACGGCGCTTGGCGTTTGCCCCCTCGATTGCTTGTTGTATACAAGCTTTACATAAGAAGTGGTCGGCCACCTGCAGTTTTCTTTGTATTGTGCCTTATCTCTTGCAACTATGTCTAGCACAAGGATAGATTAATTTTGCCCTAGCAATAATAAAAGATGCCCGGGTTATCACACCCACTCATACGTTTATTTAAAAAAAGACATGGTTATTGTTACGGCACTGTGAAGCTGGCATAAGAGTTGTTGCGGACGAATAATAGATTGGAGGCACACGTGTCGGAGGAGGAGTGGACGTCATCGTACGTCCCGTCGGAGTCATTGGCCCAATCGTGGGGAAATGCCTCCCGGCCCCATTCCTCCCCCCCGTTAGATAGGCACTAAGAGAAACTGGTTTCGAGACATTTTCATCTCCATCCATTGGAAGCGGGCACTTTATCCAGGATTTTCAACGATCCTTTGCATTAACGCGGTGACACGTTGATCCATGTTGATGATGATGAAAAATAAGCCCGCCATATTATGAATGAGCCCTGATCCTGGTATATATGGGCTCGCTCGCTCGTTTGGGTGTTGGTTAGGCGAGCAGCTGCTGAAGTCTAGTAAGTTTCTAAAATAAAAATAAATTATTTATAGTACTTCGTGCCTACTTTATATAGGGCTGGTTGAAAACAAAACTTGAAAGACTTAGGGTAACCAGATCTTGCCGGGATGTCATCTCTAACTACTTAGTAACAGGTGAGATCTCTTCGAATCTTCGAGGTTGGGATTCGGTAGGTAGCGGTAGCGGGACTACACATGCTGTCATACACTACACTATATTCTAACCCACGAACCTAAGCAGGTTTGAGTCTAGACTCTCCTCTCCTGCACTACACACCTTAAGAGGCCGAGATAAGTTAACCACCACATTGGTAGATACCGGGTTACCCTTGCTAGAGAAGACGACATCGCGTGTAAGACTGATTTTGGTATATACAGTATACTAGATTCGAGTTGGGCCACTTGATTTTTAAATGCCTGACTAAGTGAAGGCAGGTTAGTTGGTTGGGCCAAGTTTCGCAACGCATAGAGATGGCTGATTAGCTTACTTGGTTAGTGTAAGACAACGATGACAGGTATGACGATGGCGACGAGAAGGCGCCTCTTAGCTATTCCTTAGTGTGCTTCGGATTACCTACTCTATGCCTAAGTCACATACACAAAAGACAGCTACCTAGCTAGCTGCTGGATTCGGTGTTAAATGTAGTCTTGCTGGTCGCTCGACACTGGATAGACTGTTTGCGCTTTGGATGAGGCTTACATTTCTGATACTGTTGGGTATCTACACAAAGCTGGAGGTTGTCTTCCATCTGGTGTTCCATTCTCTCAGAGATCGAGATTGGTTTGATATCTCGTCCAACTCCTGAAAGACTTTTTCTGCAGGAAGTCTGTTACATAGGTGTTTACGATGGCTCATTTACCACATAGCTCTGCCTTTGAAGCGCGGAGTGTGTAGTGGGAACTTGTTCTCCTGTTAAGCCGTCGTCGCGCCACAGATGGCACCACCTTCCTTACCTGGATGGATGATGAGACGAATATCTCATGAAGTGTAATGCGTACAGGTATGGTATTTAGTGAATAAATCGAGTAACCTTAGGTCAGATTATCCGCATTCCTATTCAGGAAGAACCCCAATGGGCACCAGAACGAAATCAACCATGGAACTATATAACATCGATCCAAGAGATGTTATTCCTCCCATCTTTGTTGGCAAGATATTCGAGTTAGACACTTCAGTGTACATATGCGTATTTTTGGGGGGGGTCTATTCATTCAGGCACGGCAGATTTCCGCGGAGGCGACTTAAAATGCCTCACCTGAGCCGAGCTGAGCTGAGCCGAGCCGAGCTAACGTCCGTTCGGTTCACAGCCCAGCCGCCCACGAGACTGAGTGAGTCCTATCAGCAAAACGAGAAAGCATATTGGCGGAGCTGAGCGAGAATGGGCAGTGCTCAGGTTCTTCCCCTAGATGTCTTACCTCATCTATATTATATAGAATTACACCCACTTAAGGACTCTTTGAACATTAAAAAAAAACCGGATACCGATACCGAAGCCGAAGCCGGAGCCGGAGCCGAAGCCGGTGTTCAAACAGGTACCCAACAGTCCGGCCCGGACATGACGTGAAAGGGGGAAAGCGTAGGCTCAGCATGTGGAGAAACGAACCTGCTCCTTCTCTCTTATATCGTATAAGTGGCCTACGCCTTCTCGCGCGTCGGCTGGAGAGGAAACTCTCTCGTTCGCATATATCCACTGTCCGCCCAGTTCTTACCTCTCTGTCTAGGTATCTATTGCTGAGCCTGCTTCTTTTAGACATCTGGGTATGTTGAGACACGCGTGATAGCGCGTCGCGGCTATGGCCAGCGAACGGACTAGGTTAGTGAGCCTCCCACGTCACGGCTCGGGAAGACCTGGTAGGTATTTCATTACATCTACTTCGCTTATTTACCTGTCTCACGTTTCATCGTCACTTCAAGTAGGTGTAGGAAGACCAGAGATGGGGGGATGAATTATTTGGAATCTATGGTATCTCGAGTATATAACTGACTAACCGGCAGATAGGGGTTTAAATGCTACTCATATCGAGACATGGGGGGAGTTACCCTAGCCCCTTTGACTTGGACTCGGACTCGGCTCTCGACCATCTACTTATTTCTTGTCGCTGTCACCGGCAAGGACCTGCTTCTCGGTCTGAGCCGCCGCCGGCACCGCCTCCTCGTCGCTCACGTCAGAGTCGCGCTTCATGTCGCTGAAGTCGGTGTTGAGCACGAACTCGTCCTCGTCGAGCTTGCGGAAAAGGTACCAGAAGATGACGGTGAGGACGCCACCGGCGATGGTAGGGCCGAAGAAGACCCAGACGAGGTTAGGATCCTTGATGGCGGGCGCGGCAGCCAGACCGAGGATGGCGGAGATGGCGCTGCTGAAGAGGTTGAGGGACGCGACCAGACCCTTCATGTTCTTGGGCGCCATGGAGTAGGCGATGCCGTACAGCGAGACGTTGACGAACACCTCGGAGATGGCGCCGATGATGACGGGGATGGCGTAGAGGCCGTACGGGATGGGGGACAGGGCTGGCTCGCCCGACGGGACGATCTCCGTGCACGTGGAGGCGTTGTAACCGCAAGGCGAAGTCTGGTATACGTAGTACTGCAGGAGACCGTATCCGAGGCCGCCGAGCGTGCCGAGGGCAAAGCCAAAGGTGATACGAGAGATGGAACCCCACTTGATGCCCTTCCTTCGCAGGAAGGGATAGACGATGTGGTTCATGAAAGGGATCACTAATTAGAGGACTCGGTCAGTCACGCCCTTTCTCTCACGACGGCCGGACAACAGCAAGGAGCACAGAGTTTACTTACAGACAACGATACTGACCGAGTTCAGGTTGTCGAACAGATCGTTAGGCAGACCATTGGTGTCCAGGGCCGCAGTCAGGGCGTTGGCGGCGGCACCGAGACCATAGTCGTTGACCTGCCAGATGGGAGAGAAGGCGAAGATGGCACAGGCCTGGAAGGTGCGCTTCACGTCGCTGACGAAGTTGTCGTCGTAGGCATATTCCTTGGTGCTTCCCGCAGCTCGTCGCACGCTAGGCCTGCCAAGATCCCAGAAGCCGGGTCGGCCGATCTTCTTCAGACCGCCGTGAGCGAAGATGTCGCCGAGGACCTTGAAGACGTTGCCCAGGTCGGAGCCTCCGGGGGGCTGCTTGATCAGGCGCGGGTTCAGGTACCACAGCAGCGGGGGCAGCATCAGATACAGGATGGTCGGGATCAGGTACGCGGCCCAGTAGCCGACGAGCTTGGCAAGATAGGTCGTGGGGATACCGAAGACGGCGCCTACGTTGATGAGGAGATAGAACCACAGCATGACGCTGTTGATGGACTCCTCGGGGTCGACGATGACCTTCTCGCCGTTCTTGTCGGTGATGACGTGAGCCTTCTTGTGCGGGCTCTGGTCGATCAGGGTAGGGGAAATGTTGGGCTTGAACTGGGCCGCGCCAATGGCGAGGAGGTACAGGGAGAAGGCAAAGGGGCCGAAGGCGTTGCCGGCCTGCAGGACGGACGGCAGGGCCGAGATGATCATGATGATGTGGGCGACACCGCAGATGGCGACACCCTGGCAGATCATCCGGAAGCGGCCGTACTTGGTATCGGCGAGCCAGCCGAAGAAGATGGGGAGCGCATAGGCCAGGAACTTGAAAGACTCGGTCACGGCGGAGGCCACCGACGAGCCCCTGCCGAGGGCGCCGGCGGTGTGGTCACTGCCCGGGTATGTGGCGCCGGTTCCGGGACCGTCCACCCCGATCGGAAGGGGGGCTCGGATGAAGTTCTTGTACACCTGGTTGCAGCCGTAGTACGAGGCTCGCTCGGCGAACTCGACGGCGCAGAGCCAGTAGGTCGTGCTCGGCATCTTGCCGGCGACACGGCGGAGCGTCGCCTTCTCTTCCTCGGTGGGGAGAACTAGGCCCCGCCAGACCTGGTGGCCTTCTTCATCGTAAGTGATCTCGTCCCCAAGCTGCTCGCTTCCGACGGCGGCCGAAGCTAGGGCCTTCTCGTCTACCGAAGAGCGAACCGCGCTCACAGGCGCGGTGAGAGTCGCGATGGTCGTCTGAGTGTCTAACAATCCTCGAGTTAATATCTGGGACCCAAGGGCAAACAAGGGGTAACGCAACGCATGGAAGCAAGTCAAGTTCTTTCTTACCCGCCATCGTGATGACAACGCTGTGTCTCGAACCAGAAACTGGAACTACGGAGGGACAGCCCTGGACTAATTGGTTGATGGGACGGCCTGCACGGAAAGGAGTCGAGGGGGGAGGAGGAGATGAGCTGGGGCGACGACGCGACGCTGATGGTTATATAGGTCTGCATGGCCGCCCAGGCTCGCCCAGCTCGACGGCAGCATTAGGACCTGCATGTTTGCTGTACGAGCAGGTATCCCTCGTCTCTCCGACGGCTGGGCGTTCCTTCGTCGTATCGGGACTCTGGTCGCGCGACTCGCCACTCACGAGAGTCTCGAGGAGCCCATGCCAGGACTGGACGCTTATCGGTCCCCGAGAAGGGTTGGCATACTCCTCCCAGACCGATCAGTGGAGCTCGAACTTAATACCATGGTGATTTGGAGGACCTTGTCCAGTCCAAATGAGGATATTGTTCCGATACGGCAAAGCTCTGGGCAGAGCAACAATCGCGTGTGGCCCTGGTCATGATTCAATTCAATATACCTACGTCCGACAGCAGCAACGGGGGGACAAATGATAGTGAATAGGATGGGAGGGAAGGCTTTTCCGCCAAGGTCTCGGCGGCGTTAGTCTGAGCCAAGAATTACCATCTTGTGTATCCTGTCCAATAATGCTGACGATGTTCTTCCTACCAGATAGGTAGGTAGTTGAGAGGTTTCCCTCAGAGGCAGGCAGGACACAACAACAACCTCTTCTCTACACGACTCCCAAGTTCCTAGCTCCCCTAGGTAATTCTAGGAGACTATAGAGAATAAGCAGCATATGTAGAATTTGTACATTGATACCAGGCCATCCAGGGGGGGGGGGGGGGGGGGGGGGGGGGGGGGGGGGGGGGGGGGGGGGGGGGGGGGGGGGGGGGGGGGGGGGGGGGGGGGGGGGGGGC
>MU392251.1:66724-82102 GCA_022578495.1 Nemania sp. NC0429
CCTAGCTCCCCTAGGTAATTCTAGGTGACTTTAGTTAATAATCAGCATTTGTATAATTTTTAAATTGTTACCAGGCCATCCAGCCCACCCCCCCCCCCCCCCCCCCATTGTCTCTCTCTCGCTGACCTAACCCAGGAAGCCTCATTTCTAGTGCCTCCAGCACTTCGTAGGTCAGCCAACAGATAGGCAGGCAGGCAAGGTAAGGTAGGGAGTGAAGTCTGCATTTTGCCACTGTCCTTGCATACCCGGTCAGCCCAGACAACCCCCAACCAGTACGGCCGTCTTGGCCTTCTCGGCATCGTTGGCTCTCTTCCTTCAGTTCTCTGGGCAGAGGAAGCGAGCCTATAGCGGTGAACCGTTTCCGCTGGATTTCGCTGCTTTAGGAAGGTGGTTAGGGGTTCGAGATAAGATAGCTGGGAAGGCTGTCGACTATAGCAAGATATAATGTATTGTCCTTTCGAGGATGGCGCCGTTCCGAGGGCCAAGCCACGCCTCCACAAGAGCTTGATAACGCCATCGTCACACGACCCGAGGCATCAAGGCTGCGCGAGAACCTCCGTACCGCCCTCCCTCCTCCTCCTCCTCCTCCTCCCGACTACCAAGACAGCCCTAAAAGCGCCATTGCGACTGCTAGTGAAGCCTACCCTTCCAGAAGTTCTTGTGTCCTTCCTCTCTCATGCTAATCAACAGTACCAAGGAGAAGCCGCGTCTTGCCGACCACCCACGCAACGAACCGAACCATATTTGCAACTGGAGATCTCTGTATGGTGCTCTCTCGTGTCCGTCCGTCCATCCCTCCGTCCCTCCGTCCCTCCCTGCATCGTGGGTTGTGACGATCAATCCCCCCCTATGCTGGAGGCAGACTGGCGGCCGCCGTCGAAGGAATGGGTTCTCTTACTCTGACCATTGGGGTTTGACGATAGGGGGTTGTATCAATGCGCCACCGTTAGTGCTGCGCTGCGCCGTATCGCTGCTCGTGTGTGGCGTAGCCTGGAACGTACGTGATGGACGTTGGCCGGGCCAGCCATTGATTGTCCTTTTTTTTCCTTCGTTCTCGAATGGGTGTTGCCTAGAGCCCTGCGCCGTGATCTAACGTCTGGTCAGAACGTCACCAGCGGATCGAGGCCGCCATCATGTAGGTAGGCGGTTATAAACGAGGTTCGCATTTGGGAAAATTAGGGGGCCATCTCAGGGAGAATACCCTAGGTACACTATCCAAGGTGGCCCCGGCCTCCTCCCTACCCTGCCTGTCGGTCTCTCTCCTCCTCTCGACAAATCCCCACCCGCAACGCTTCATGCACACTACCTACCTAACCTAGGTACCAACACTAAGATACCTACGGAGAACTAAGGCAAGGAAGAAGACATCCATTGCAGGACTGGAGGGCTAAACTACATCGCCAAGAACATCGAATCGACCGCACAAGCCATCCCCTGGCTTGGGCGTAGCGGTCTTCTGCGGACTGGGGAGTTCTCAGTTACCAGTTACCTCGTGGGTTAGCGTGCCAAGTTTTACGAAGACAAAGACTGAATCGCAAAGGTAGCATCGACGGTTTGATCCAGAGTTTGATCTACCCAACCGCCTGGTACTTGTGCTTGTTAGCTCGCTCGGCGGATAAGTTAGTTAGACAGGTGCTGCTGCACTCCAGGTCGACCCCGGATTGTCGGACTTGGGTATCAATCATGGTCGTGTAGGTAGGTTAGGTTAGGTCAGGTAGGTTATTATTTTGTAATTGATTCTGAACGCAGGCCATGCAACTGGATACTTACCTTACCTAACCTACTACTCACTTACACCAACGACTACTTAACTACCCCGCACCCCCCCTATTTCGCCTTTCCCATATGACAGAGGGAGGCGTGGCAAACGCTTCTATAAGTCGAGTATTATGTTCAACTGCCTACTCGGCGACGGTTTGGACCCTGCATTTTAAGTGTAGATACCTAACCTTGAAAGTTGATACCTGACTTAGGTAGTATACTGCCGACGTATTCACTAATAATCGGTGGTGCCTTTTTTAGACGACTCGCCAAGCCTGCTTATCTCACGATGTACTACTGTATTAGCCAAGACAGCACGCGCAGCCAAGGGTCGATGGCGAGTCTTGACAAATTTCAGATCAAATCTTAAATAAGGCTGGGCGTGCAAAGGTTCGTCGTCACATGCCCTCTGCTAGACTCAATGTGTAATTCCAATTGCCAACTTACTTAGGGATATATTTATACCGGTTATAGCCGAGTTGGCCAACCCATTTTCTCTCACTGTCGGGTTCATCATATCTCCGGCGTGCACCTCCTCCGGTCTATGATTCCCAAACAGAGGCAGGTATTCCGTCGCTTCGTTGTCTTATCACCAGGCTCTCTACAGATCGAGTATAGTGCTGGGCACAGGTACCTAGCTTTCGGAACGAATGGCAATATCAGATACTTCGTATCCTATGCCTCCATTCAGCAGAATAGACTAAATGTGTGAATGAATTGAACCCAAATATAAGACTCGAAGCATCTGCTAAATTGTCTCTCGAGTCTTTGGCCTACCAAGCTAGAATGAATGCCAGGCATCACCGTCAATATGATAATCATAATAACTATCGACCAAATATCTCCTCCCAGATCACCAACGCTCCACCACCCAATTCGATAATCAATTAGCTGATTAATACTTAGCATGCCATAGCCTTCTACCCAATACTAGCTTGCTGGACCCTATATCATGGCCCTTGCAGGAGCCTACCGGTTGCCAATGCCTTCGCGGCTCCGTCCCCATGGTTTGTGCATATGGAAACTCCCTGATTCTAGCCGAGCCCAGCCAGTTGGGACCGCTCGAAGTCGAGGGAGACACTAAGGGAGAAGAGGGGGCGGGCAAGATATTAGAAAGGAGCTTGGAACCGTTTCTTCCCCGAGCCCTATCTTGGATTCTTAGTACTTCGTAGATCACACGAAAACATGGCGGGGCTAGGTAATCAAAAAGGGTGTGTGCCCGGGGGGTATCGGCACGCTCTTACATGTCTCTTACGAAGCTTTGCGTTCTGGAACGGAGATCTAATAGCGAGCTTAGATCGATATCAATAAATTTTGGCCGTGTGAGCCGTGATGTGAACTATCCTACTGAGAATTTCGGCTACGTAGTGTTGTTGGTGACTGGTTTTGCCTGGCTTCGATTACTATTGTCAGGCACCGAATGGGGTTGAAAAATGTGAGACCACAAGTTTAGTCGTTTATGCGACAGCGCTCTGCTTCCACCATGACCATATCAAAGGTCAGAACACTACATCCAGGTGGTAGATTTTATAGTACACGCTATGTTGGAATGTCATTCGCCATGTTGGGTTGTAACCATATCCGCTGCTCTTAAGATAGTTAAGGTCTTCTATAAACCGCTTGGATGGCAATTTCTCCGGGCACGTCGTATTTGGTACGAGTCTTCGGAGTTTACCTGTCCCGAAAACCCTGTTGACAGAGATGCAGGCAGTATGCCTACCCCTTTACCTAAAGGTTGTTTCAACAGTATAATATACCGGCTGGTCACCTTACTTCCAACCTTTTCAAACGATATATTATTATATTTAAAGTAATGTTGTGAATTCCAGAGAGAAAGAAAAAAAAAGAAAAAAAAAAAAGACAAAAAAAAGCCGTGTTATATCGCTATTGTAGCAATGTTAAAATAACCACGGAAGGGCTATTCTTCTAAATAGCATGGGCGTCCCAACTATCACGAAATTATAGCCATTTTCGGACAACCTAGCCTGGCTACCTACTTTTTAAGTTCCAGCGTGTCCGAGAATGGGGTTCCCCATATATATGAGGACGTGGTTATGTCCGTGGCGAACATGTCATCTCGCACCCTATCACCTATTCATCATTAACTACGCCGACGGCGCAGGCATAGGACTCAGCTACGGGTAGTTCGGCATGACTTTTCTTTCACCTGTCGTATTTCTGTATTGGGCTTCTTGGTCTACGTCGTATACGCTGGCTGTTGATGGCATTCGTGGCTTGTAATTATGTATTTTTCGCCAACTTCTCAATCTAACTTGAACTTGTCCACTCAGCCAGTTGCTCCATCTTGGTGGTTTTGAAAAGACGCCTTGTATTTGGGGCAAATGGACCTTTATTCTTAGTCGCCCTGGTGGTTTATAGCTGAGTTTCCTGACAGCTACTTCCTATCTAGTTCTCCTCTCAAGTGCGAGGAAAAGGGGAACTAAAGTGTGGTCATGAGGCAAAATACTATATCTAAATGGAGCTTTTGTATTCTTACATCGAGCGCGCACCACCACCAACGCCGAATTTTAATCAGAGACTGGTATCCGTGACCCTAAGGGAAAACCTGACGTCGTTTTCAGCCGTTTAATACCACGCGGGAAGACCTCTAGGCGAGAAAAATAAGGAATTAGGTATATAATCGCAGGCGTCGCGCCGGCACTGCGCTGTGCCGTGACGCGTAGGTAACTTGTGCTGGAAGTTTCAAGATCCTAAATAAGTAGGTTGACCATGTGTTCGGGCCACGAGCCCCAAAGTAGGGGTCTATCGCCGAGGCGTGCTGAGACAGGTGCCAGGATGCGTAAGCGGCCACGCTTTTCGTCGACGTCGGCCACGTACACGAAACCCATGACATTCGCATCAAGTATGGCATCAGGGGTATCGTGCACCGAGGCGCAGGCTACTGCCAACACACAGTTCTGCATCATCATTGATGGCTCTGCCTTCTCGAGGATGTCCGTGTTTACATCTCCCTCGTCATACGTGATACCACCGCCGTCTGCGGATGCCTTGGATGGTGCTTTTGGGGCGGTCGTTAGTTGTCATTCTCGAACTTATTTGATCATATGACAATAGAAATGGGACCAGTTTACGAATAGATATATTGCTGCGTATAAGCAGTGAGAGGTGGTGAGCGAAAAGGAATCAGACTTACCTTCATTGATTCGCCAGACTGAAACAGCCGCAAAGTCCACCTGCTGCGTGAACGGGCTGAGAGTCATCCTAGCGGTACCAAAGAAATACTCTCTGATAGCCGATTCGCGAATGGATTGCATAAAGGCCTCGTCGCGCTCCATGACGCCACCGGATTTGTCCAAACCAACGACCGTGATCGTCTCCCCGACACTGGTGGTCTGCCCTGCGAACCGCTTCTGCATCTCGCTGCCTATGCGCTCAGACCCGAGCACGACGATGATATTGACCGAGAATTCGGAGACGACATGGGCGATAAAATCGTAGTGCGCCGCCGCCCTGGCACCAGCGGGGACGCTGCCAGTATCGATCAGCATGCCTGCACTCTTAACGTCGACATCTTCCGCAAGCCTCGACGTTGCCGCGACGGAAAGCCGGCTGAGCAAACGTTTGAACAGTTTCGGGTTGTCGTCTGACCGTGGCAGCCCGTAGTAGTACGCCAACGGCAGTTTCACGGGTATCGGGCTCGCGCCACTGCTAGGTAGACTGCCCCAATCGGTGGTGACATCGATGAGCGTCGCAAACACGGCGGCACTCAGGGTCCCGGGCAGCGTAAGCATGCTCTCGCGAGAATCGGTATTCACGACAAGGGGCTGACGGCCCATACGCGTGGCCCAGGAGGCGAGAGTGCGTGTGAGGCTCGATTTGCCGGCGTTCGGGGGCCCCACGACAAGCACGCGCGGGCCCATCTGTGCCGTCTTCTGGGCAGCGGCGCGCAGCGACTCGAGCTTGAAGTGCAGGTTCAGGTAGCTGACCAGAGGGGTCTCGTCGGACGTGGGCTCCGAAGTGTAGGCGTCGTACGTGCCCGAGGAGGGCGCCGTGATCTCGAGCGTGCAGCCATGCCAGGTATTGATCTTGGACTTGGTGGCGGCGAAGGCGTAGGGCGTGTTGGGGGCGAGCTCCGTGCCGTCCTTCTCTGCGGTGCCCGACACGAGCTTGATGACGAGCGTCGAGCCATGTGGCACGTCGAAGCGGTACTCCCAGAACGGTTCGAGTGTTTGCGTTGTCGTGGGAGCCGACGTGGTTGAAGCTGCGGATGGTGTCGGGGCAGCCTGAGAGGGAAGACGGAATCAGCTTGGAGGATGCCTCTCTAGATGCGGATCGATGAGAGTGAGAGAGAAGGGGAATAGAAAACCTACTGTGGGAGCTAAGTGCCCCAAGCCTGGAATTGACATGTTTTCAATTCATGGTAGGAGAAGGTGGGTGAGGAATCGGGGTGGGAGACAGCTGAGGTTCGCGATTGAAGGTACGGTTACTCTAGTGTAGACCGGATCAAGCTCAACAAGCTTGAGGTGGGGCAGTGGTCTCGTGTATGGTACCTTAAATGGGAAGTACCCAGTACCTTAGGTACCTTTCCATAGGCCTATATCTCCCAGGTAGGTAAGTACGACTATTGCAGAAGCAGATCTTTATTAATGCAGGGAGTAGTAGTGGAATGGGAGCTACCTCGTGGATTAGAAAGAAGACAAGAGCTACCTACATACATGGTATGTATTTACTTGGGCGTGGGTACAGTTGTTCGCAACAAAGTCCCTATCCTGAATTGGCTTTCTCTACCTCCAGGATATATCAAAAGACAATCAGAATTCTAGAGACGGACGCCGGCACTCATCGCCTTGGGTCGAAGAGTGAGACTCCAGTCTGCCACGTCGGCTGCTTTCTTGGATGCCGACGCCCCCTGGCATGATCCAATCGAAGCCCTAGCCGCCAGCACCGTCTTGGTCGAGCCAGAGAGACGATTCAATGTTTTCCTTTATCGCGAGTCGCGACCCCTGATTGAGACGCCACAAGAACAGAGGCGGTCTCGGCCTTGACCGCTGCGTCCCTCGTGAAGAATGGCAGGCGGTCCCGTAGAGCAGCAAGGGGCATGGCCGAGGGTTTCGACTTGTCCGCCGAGACGAGGCGATACCACTCCCTGGGAAAGTCATTCTTGAGGCCCAGCACGGCGAACATACCCTCTGTGCTCGAGAATTCTTGATGTATGAGCTGATGGAGATGCCGACGCCGGGTGGCTCGACTTCCTCTCCAATCTCCGGTATAAGCTGGATGGCACTTGCGACAATTTCGATTGCACTGGCTTTTTCGGTAGAAACCGCCGCGGCGTCGGACTTTTTTTTTATCTTGAGCCTTTTCTGTAGGATGGCATACGAAGATCGTCCGTTGTAGGCCTCTCGATCGACTGGGCTAGGTTTTCCCACTCCTAATTCTTTTCTGGCGGACTTGTTATCCGTGCCCGGGAGTACAAAATGACATTTAAGTCTAACGATATGAGCTTTGTGCGTTTCAAAAAGGGCCTCAATGCTTGACCCGGCTTCCTTCTGGCTATTATTGTAAAATCAGCGGTAAGCCCCTGAACAATGGTTTTCTGGCGAGCACGGAGGTTTGACATGGCCTCGGTAAAATTTTTTTATTAATGGATAGAAGTGCAGCCCCTATAGTTTTCACCTCAAAACACGTGTTAATCTCTTTTTGGAGCAAGAACCAGAAGCGATAGTTGGGCATTGGGCTATCAATATTGCCGAAGAGCTTGGAGATGTTTACACTGCCAGCCGCCGCCCGGACGAGCATGCCAGGGTTCAAAGACAGCTCGAAAAGTGCGAGGCTTCGGACAACGCCATTGATGTCCTGGCAATTGTGGATCTTGAAGAGACGATCATCTATGAGATTCAGAAGTTTGTGCGCTTGTGATTAGGGGAGACGCAGAAATGTGTGGACTTTAGGATCATAGTGACACCGCCGCCATTACCTCCTGCAGCAGGGTCACTGTGAAAAGGGAATCCCAATTCTATGACGAATTTAGCGTTGGAGAAGTCGTTAAACTCATTTTCAAGATCTGTGTAGGACTTGTACGTACACCGGCTTGGTGAGCTTCGAGACCTGTATGGGTACTGAGCCAAAAACGTGAGAAGCTCCGACATAGCGTTGGATGGTAAGTGGAACGGTCTCAAGTGTGCTTTGACGAAAATAAACATCGCCGCTGGCAATAAGAGTCTCGACGAATTTCACGACCATCCTCCGCATATATGCCTGCGGTCTTCCACGAGCGACCCTATGAGGATGACGGGGATTCTTGCGTCTCGCTTTCTGCACCTGTAGATGGTTTAAGTGCCTTCAGAATGTCTTCTGCTTGATGGGTGTTTCAGGGTCGGCGAGTTCCTTGAAGGGAGGGAAGAGCCGACAGCGACTAAGATTATCCCCGCCAATAGTCGGATCAAGGGCGAGGTACGCCAACTAGAGAGCAAGATTATACTACTAAGTGGCCTCAAACCTTGCTATGAGCAGCACAGTGGCGTGAGCGCCGAGCTCCCAGTTGTGAGTGGCATAGGGGGTCGAAAGCCTTTTTTTTTTTTTTTTTTTTTTTGCTGCACCGCTAATATCATTTCGACGCATCCCCAAACATGTGGGCAATTGCTATGCGATTCAAAAAACTGCCTTTTGTATATAATATAAAGCATGTACGAAATAGTAAAAGGCACTTCAACACAGCGTCGCGAAGAATCACGGATTACGCGGGACTTTATCTAGACTACACATAATTTATACGAATCATTCACAGGGTGCCTATTTTTGAGTCTAGTTGCTTGATACTATATTTTTTTAACGTCGTAATATCTCCTTAGGTCGGAAAGGACCCTATATGGGAATCGCTTCTCTTTCTAACACCTAGCATCTCTACCTTTTCTCTGTAATATGCTGGAGAACGCGGTGGGCTGGGTATATATGCAGCAAAGCCCAGATCGCAAAGGACTATGAAACGCCTATTCGCCTATACCTGCCCTGAGCATGGCTCGTCCATGTATTCGAACCTGAAAATTTCTTGGGCCCTGCTCCCAAAGATTCGTTCCGCATGGCTCATTACGCTTCGTGTCAAAACGTCCAGAAGGCTTAACTAAGCAGCTTCTAGTCCGCCAGCTTCTCGAAAATGTTGGCTAGGCTTCTGACGCCGAGCAGTACTGCCTCATCCGGCCCTAAGCCGGGGGTCCACTCAGCATGTGCAAAGTCGATGATCTTCAGGGTATATATGTGAGGAAAGCTCGACATCTCGTCAAAGTCGTCATCGTCGTCTCCGCTTCCTTCTCCCGTCCCGTCATGAAACGTAACAGGTTCCGTAATAAACTTGTCAAGTTCCTCGTCATCCATCCCAATGCCACTATCCACCCTAAGGTTAGCGCTGACGGCTCGCGGTGCGCTTCTCTTATTGACTGACATTCCCATTTCAGGCTCGTCACGTTCCGTTTCGGCTTCCTCGGCCTTTGCCTCTTCGATAGCCGCTCTCAAGGCAGGCCCATCCCCTTCGAAGACAAAGAGTAAGCTGGACGAGTACATGCGACTCTCTTCCTTTTGTAGAACCTCTTCAACCCTTCGGAGATCCCTGGCAAATAATCCGGCCACTAGTTTCCCCAAGTCCTCATCAATCCCAGCAGCCTCGTTGAAAATAAATAGCTTAAGCGATTCCACGAGATTCGAGTCATTCACGTCGTCGCGGCCCCAGAACTTGTTGTATATCATGAAGCCTTCCTCATTCGGCCCCGTTACGTTTGTAGAAGGTTCTTCTCCGTTAGGTATCGAGTGTACGGGATGAGAGCCCTGATACACTTGCATACCAGCAACGCGAAAGCCGAAATTTTTATGCGTTGTGCTTTGTGTGATCTTATCGAAGCGCTCTCTCTTCTCTTGCGACGCATTCTTTGACCAGAGCTGCTGACCCATCTTGGTATCCATGATGTTAGGCTTCTTGAAGCCATATGAGGCGTTTAAGAGGGCGATAGCGCGGTCTGTCTTGATGGGTCCTGTTCTGGCCTCGGCCGCCTTACTTTCTGTCGCAAGGGCTTCTTCGCTAGGAGCGTCTTTTGCCAGCGGCTCTTCCGCACGAGCCGCTGGGGCGGCGGCCGGTGCGATGCCCGAATCTAGGTGGGACTTCAGTTCATCTTTCAGTCCTCTGGGGATCCCGGCCCGGTCGATCAGGGCGGGAAGCTGTTGATGTATTGAAGCGGCGGTGGTCGTGTTGAGTAGGGCGAGGCTGCCACAAAAGACGGGCATGAGCTCGGCAAAGTCCGGGTGGAACTTGGCAGATTCGTAGAACTCGACCTCCGCATGAGTGCAGGGCTTGACAAATAGCTCGCCGCCCGCGTCGCACATGGTGCCATCACTGAGCACGGCTTGAGGTCAGTATGATGAGTGCAACATGCAGGCGGAGAGACGACTGACTGGCCAGCAACAGCATGCTTATAGTTGACTAAGTCCTGATGCTTTGGGACATCTTTGGGTCTGGGCGGGGCCGTCTTGACTCGCTTCAGCTGGGGGAGCTCTGGTGCGGCCGACATAGCTCTGGGTGAGGAGAAGGATCTCTTTAGACAGGGGGCCATATCATCAGAGCGGAACGGAACGATGGGCGAGGGAGAGATGTCGGCGGTGGGTGGGAGCGGGTAGACGCGTGTTAAAAGACAAGTAAACTTTGGCTAATCCCAATCATTGAACGGGCGAATGTGGGAAGCGGGCTGTGTCTGCCGAGAAGGCTGCGTGACCTGGCTGGCAGTGGAAAAAAAGTAAATAAAAAATATAAATAGGTAGCTGCAGGGAAGAAGAGGCGTTGTCACACGACTGGGACGGGGGATGAATGATGTTGCCGGAGGGAGAAGCACGGACGGGTCTTGTGAAACACAGAGGTGGCAGTAGAATGAGTAAGTTAGTAGGAGGCGGTTGACATGGCATTAATACTTCTCGCTCCCGTCGCAGCAGTCGCATACGTAGAAGTCCATACATCTCTAAGTACACTCCTTGTACGTGCACGAGTTTCGTCTCTGCCCCAAGGAAGTGGGGTGGAAATGACCCTGACGTGCCAGCTGAACTGGTTCCCAAGGAGGCCTAACTGCCGGTTCGGTTTGGTGTACTGCCAGGGGTACTCGCCCTAGCACAGAAGCGGTTTAGTAGCGCAGGCTACCTGCAAGCCCTGAACCGCAGCAGGAAGGGCGATACAAGAGCTGTGTCCGGAATTTGCGGCTGTACCGAGTATATTACTGTATCTAGGTGCTTCGTTCCTGCCTAGTCTATGTACCTAGGTATCCGATTGCCCGTGGATCGGCCTTGACTGCTTGGCTCTAGCCAATGGGAACCTGGAACTTTCACTTTAATGGTGTGGCGAAATACCGATATGCCCTCCCAGCTCAGCCACATTACGGTTATACGGAGGTTACCTAGGTACCTAGATACCTACACTCCCAGGGGAGGTAACTTCCTGTTATTCTGCCTTGAGAGATAGGTACCACTTCAATGATTGGTATCAAATTGACCATCGCCAAATTTCTGTACCTGTCGATCCAGGCCTCAAACCTATTTCCCGTAAAATGGTTTAACTCATTACCTGCACTTAATTATGATATGTCGTTCTGTCTCTCCAGATACAGGCACGCAGAGGCTTGTTCGCGCAACAAAATCACGACAACCATGTTTACTCACATAGTCACACGGGTCATACGGCCATACCGCAGGTCTCCAATCTTCATACGTAAGGTAAGTCCGATATAACACTAGACGCAACGCATGCAAACATGGCTGAGCCCTCGCGATGGATACGGTAGGTATCATCAGAATAACACAAGGTTTTGCCCACGGGTCTGCCCATGGGTATGCCCATAGTAGTGCATGGCGTGGATCCACCGCAACTCTTCATCACTGACGCATCTCATCTCTCTGGTGCTTTCTAAGATTTAAATTTGGACCGTCTTACCTTCGCCCGTTGACAATTGCATGAACTTCCATGGCCCCCAGGACGAGTGCACAAGTACTAGTCTAGGCAGGTAGCCAGAAAGGATCACGTTCCCACAGCCAAGTATACCACTGCCTTGTGCTATAACTTCAATGTTGTCCTGGCTATCGTCTACTCGAATCCCGAATAACATAGCACACAACGTTGAGCAAACGCGCCTACGTGTAGATAACACGCCTTGTATCGAATCTTACATAAGTAAGTAGGTACTAAGAGACAACTTTTTATCTACCTACCAGGTAACTTAGGTACCTACTTAAGTACTTAGTAGGGTATCAGCCTATCTGCCGACTAGATGCAACAACGACAACTAGGCCAAACAACTTATCGTTGATCAATCAAGAAATTAATAAATCACGAAAATATGGAGGTCTAGTAGCCAGGTATCTCAGGTACCTGAGTGGAAGAAGGAACTCTTCCGCGGTTAGCTACCAGGTGTACCTACCTACTTCATGTAGGTATGTCATAAGGTACTGCTAGAAGGTACTGCTTACCTTGCCGGCGATGCCGCCTTACTTTGCACTTTGGAGGCAACTGCTTATTGTTTATATTTTCCGTGCCTACCTTAACACATGCATGTCGGTTAGGTAGTTACCTAAGATACATATTTCCTCAGCCCTGCCTTCCTACATACCTAAGTGTACCTACCGTATACACAGCAGGTAGGGCGGAGGCATCCGGGATAGGCATGTCGACTACCCGATTTTCAACAGCTGTTTGCCTCTTATTTCTCTACGAGTCTATGGAGCCTGCATTTTGAGCTCTAAGTACACTAGAAGGTTCAGACGATGCACTTGAAGGTTCCCTCGGAACTAATCTACTTCGCCTAGGTCCTAGAGAGAGCGGCTGGTTATCTCTTAATTCACATCTACCCGCCACTTATACACATTTCCCCCCTCGTTATCCTCTCGGCCCACCACTTGCCTACGTCTAAGATCACATATTACCCACTCCATCTGCGGAAGCGGAATACCTACCGATTGCAGGTGCCTTCTGTTCCTCGAGAACTTCACATCAACTCAGCCTCAGCCAGCCAGCCAGCCAGCCTCTAGCTTTGCTGTCATCCCTGCCATTATCCTTGACACCATCCACCGTATCGTCTTGCCTGACTATCCCAGCCCTTCCCCGTGCCTTAGCGTAATTCATATCTCGTTGTTAGCTTCCGTTACACTTGACGATCGCACAGACTAGATAGTCACGAGATGGCAGAGCTACCTGCAGACTCGCCTGACAAGGGCAGCAATAAGCCAATGACGACGGAAGTGAAAGTTGCACAGCCCCAGAGAACCGACACCACTTCTGCTTCTCGGGAGGAAGATATGGCTCACGAGGTTGAGGATGTTGCCAATAGCGCTGGCCTGGCCCCTCTCTCCGAAAATGAAGCCAACGAGTCACCCGGTGAAGGCCCTGGCATCCATAACGACCCTGTTACAGGGGAGGTAGAGGGTACGGACACGCGGGGTGAGGCGAAGGAGAAGAGAAAGAAGACGAGGAGGTCGAAGAAGGTTCCAAAAAGCCGTAGAGGTATTACCGGCTTTGAGGGTGAGACTGACTATCTGCAGAATCCACAAGCTGAGTATCTATCTAACACGGCTTTTTAGAATTTTATGCAGACGCCCCCATGACGCCCGCCGAAGCTGTGGAGACGCAAAAGCTTTATCATCCGTAGGTGCACTGATACTATTTCATGGTAGACGAATTCTGGCTGACCAATTGCAGGGCACGGCCATTTTCTGAGTGAGTGTAGCTAGACATCTAGTGACGATAACCTGTCTGACTTGCTGTAGCCGAATTGAGGAATGTATACAACGATTCCGAGCTCGTCGACGTCTAGGCTCGGAGCGCGCGGCCCTTTTCAACAAGTACCTCTTTTTGGGAGGCATTGATAGCTCACAGCGCCAGTTTACTGGTATGTCTGGTGACAGAGATGCCATGACTGAGGCAGATACTGAGCAGATCCGCAACATGACCGCTGTGGACTTCGTCGGTAGTGATGGCAGTCGTTTCTACGATCGAAACCATCCTGAGGATTGGGATATCGATTTCACAGAAGTCGTTAAAGCATTTTTGTAAGTGAAAGCATGAGTTTCCGACCCTCTATTCTCGGTGGATTAATAGGTGTAACGCGCAGCTCCCGATCTATTACCGACTGGTCTGTTTATGAAGAAGACCCAATCGAATTAGCGGCAAATCTCATCAAGAATTTCTTGAACTACGTTCTCATGCATGATGTCTGCCCAGAATATGCCAGGGATGTCGTAGCAGCCAGAAGAATCTGCGATATCGCTCCCACAGAGCTGCGCCACACGCATGAACTGATGCTAGAACTCCCTGGTACCTTTAACCGCGCCGCCCGCTCCTTATTCTGTGAGCGGCAGGTGGACCATCTTGACCAAGAAGAGAATCTCGAGGCTCTCGTACAATTTCGCCTTACCATTCTCCTATGGTCTTCGAGCAAAAAGACCAAAATGTTCAGGGAGAAAATCGTTAAAGCCCTTGACCCAACTACGATTGAAGTTATCTCTACGACTGATGAAATGTATCAAATTCTCGAAATTGAGCGCCCCCGCCAAAAGGACAAAGAAAGGGTAAGGGAGCAACTTGAGACGATGGAATGGAAAGGCAAGCTTAAGCCTGCTGGCTTCATCCGCGTTGTGCCGACGATTATTGCACATGGATGGGGCAATAGGCCGCGCCCAGATGAAGTCGATTTTAGCGACGTCAAGCATGAGGAATTTGTGCTCGAGGATGAGTTCTTGGCAAAGCTTGAGGTTGGAATGAAGATCCATATTACGGCCTGTGAGCTCAACATCGGTCTTCGCTTCATCATGGAAATACATGAGGTGCACGTGTCTTTCGACACCTTCTTACCCCAGCACCTCATGACGAGCTGGAAGGATCCGGTACCCAATGAGCGCCCACCGCCTTCGATACATGATCCAAATGCCGAGGAGAGGGCTCTGGATACAGAAATGGCGGCTGACGATTAGATCGAGCCGAACCACTCAGTTGGGACCACGTTCGTCTCCAGGCGAGCATGTTCCACAAGCTACAGCACGCGATAGGACTGATGATGATAATTGGACTTAGGGCCTCTATACAGCTGCCCAGAGAGCTATAAGCACGACTTACGGATGAAATAACGTAATGATGAGATGAATCTGATGAAGCAACAACCTTAGATACCCAATGAAGCTAGCTGCAATACAAATGGTAGCAATTAATCTATTCAGGCCAACATAAGTGATGGCTGAATAAATGATCGTCTAATTCGTACACGAAGCTCCTGCATTTTCCCCGCAACTTTTTTCGAGTAGTTGTAATTATTAACACGAATCGCGGGTAAATTTAGGCCTGGAAGATGTTTAGCCCAAGGCGGATTTCTCATCGTATTTCTTTTGTGCCTCAGCACTCACAACATATATTTTCACTCTATTCCTTGCGTCCTCTCAGTAGTATGGTGTCAAGATTTCGTATTACACATATTCTTGGAGCATCCTTTGACAATGTTTGGAAGATTTAGAGCGATGAGGTTGTGGTTGTTGTTGTTGTTGTTGGTTTTGTGGGGGGGGGGGGGGGGGGGGGGGGGGGGGGGGGGGCCTGTAAAAATCCCCCCGGCCGCGTGTAAAAAAGCACCCGACTACGTAGAAAATAAATAT
>MU392251.1:82112-140973 GCA_022578495.1 Nemania sp. NC0429
CCCGCCCCCCCCCCCCCGCCCCGCCCCCCCCGCCCGCCGCCCCGCCCCCCCGCCCCCCCCCCCCCCCCCCCCCCCCCCCCCCCCCCCCCCCCCTGGAAAGTTCCCCACGGCAGCCGTTTATACAGCTCCGGCATACTGAGAAACTATATCTTCATTTTTCCTTGTTCGCCGGTAAATCGAGAGATGCGGGAATTCATAACAGGGCAAGACTTGTTAATGTGTACTATAGGTGTATGAATCTATAAACTATATATGTTTGCATTTATGATCTGACCTATCTGTGTTGGCCTGGCCTGAACTCGTGATGTAAATAGATACTTAGGTACCGGTCAGATTTGGTGGTAAGATTCTCACCTAAAAAACTACGTAACTATCCGGCGACTTCATAAGAGCTTGAAGCGTCAGACGGTAGATTATAACTAACCGAGTGATTAATGAATCAAGTCATTAATAATGATAAAGGGAAAAATCGACAGATCTTGAGTCACGTAACATACACCTCGAAGGAATACTCGAGAGAGAGAAAAATTCAGGCTTTGGTGTTGTTGTTGTTGTTGTCGTCGTTGTTATTATTGTTATCTACCAGCTGGTAAAAATGTACAAGAACCAAGGCAGAAAAATGGGCCGGTACAATCATGGGGAAGACAAGAAGGACAAGAAGGGGGGGTATCGTACGCGACAAAAAGTCATAGAGGCCAGCCCACACACAACAAGCATCTAGCTTCGGTAAAAAGCGGTGCTGCTGCTGCTTCCAAAAAAAGGGGGGGAGGTTGGGAACTCTCCTGAAACGCCATGTCTCCAAGTCTTTCTCTATCCTGGTAGGGATACATCTTCCTAGTTCATTAACATGGGGAGGAAAGGAGAAAAAGAGAGAAGAAAAAAAAAGACGATGCCTTTCTGTTGCCCGGTACCGGGTTGCAAGCCAATTATCGAGCGGGATGTAAAGGTAAAGGAGGCAGAATCGTTATTGCTGTCTCGGTGTTTCGGGGATTTCCCACATGTCAGATTGAGTATCCTCGGTCTTGGTGCTCAGTCGGGGTAACGCGGGCAGATCGTCTTTGGGCAGGAATTGCTGGCTTGTGACTGGAGCCGGAGAGAAAGGGATACTAGACGTCGCGGTGAAGGCATGCCCGCCTGCACGTAGCGGAGTCGCAGGTACGGAGTAGGACGGTACCCTATGATGTTGCATGGGGTTTGGCCTAGCTGGGGTGCCAGTATTTGGCTCGAGAATTTGGACTGGCCTCTGAATAGGGATTGTATTTGGTGGCGGACCATTCGGTTGATACGGAATGAAGTCTGTGTCTTGGGTGGCATCAGCTGGAGATTGCACCAATGGACTTGATGTAAAAGGAGACGAGCATGGACTCGGCTCAGTAGGGCTTATGATGGTGGGTGTCATTGGAATCATTGTCTCTATCCTGGGTTCTGTTGGCGTAGCGCGCCCTTGACGAGAGGGGACTTCAACATCGACCGGCGAAGTAGGGGTATGAACGCTTCCGGCATCAGAAGCGATCGGATTAGATTGGGCCCCCGTAGCGGTGGGTTGAGGAAGCGACAATTCTGTATTCACAGGGCTGATTTCCTGGGCTACGCGAGCACTACTAACGGCAGGCGCTTCTGTCTTGGCTTTCTGCCTCGCTTCTTTCTGCTCTTTTGTCAAAACGTTAATTTTGATCTTCTTCATCCCGTTCGTGATTTGGTCGAGATCTTTCGAAGTGGTAGCCGCTGTAGACGGAATTGTCCCGATCGACATGGTGGCTTGGCTGGTCGGAGGCAGCGGGCCGTCCTTGGTGCCAGCGTTGGGCACGGGTGGTGTGTTAACAGCAGATGATACCGTTTGAGCGTTTGCCGTAGGTACTTTTGTCTTACGAGGCACACGCGGTGGTTTACCGCTATCCTTCCTAGGAGGTGCTGCAGGGCGAGTCCTCCTAGCATTCACAGCCCCGGAGGACTGGGTGCGTACGCTCATAGAGGAACTAGGCCGCGCACTTAGAGAGGTATCCGGCCGAACCGTAGCACTGACGGGGAGGTGGGAATCCGCAATAGTACTAAGGGAGGAGGCTGTGCTGAGTCTCCTACTAGCCTGTCGCGGCTGTTGTGTTTCAACTTGCGATGAGACACCACGAGCCGGAGCCTATAGATATCTGTGAGTAGAAAGGCTCCAGCTTTGAAGTTCTGGACACACCTTACCTTTGCTAAAGCAGCCACCGCCGGCCCCGCAACAGTTTTACGTCGTGATTTATAATCATCTTCCTCGAGATAGCTGACTGGCTTCCTCTCACGTAGCGACATCCTTGTAGGAGCAGGTGGGACATCGCTCGCGCTGTTCACAGCGGGTTGTAATGACTGGCGGTCCTTCTTAGCCTTGGTAGCCTCGATATTAAGCTCTGCATGTGTGCAGCTGTCAACCTGTCGGTTGTTCGGAATAAGCAACTTGCTCAACTCGTGCGCCGCAGTGGTCCAAGAAACATCGGGTGGCGGTGGAGTGGGTGACCTGGGAATGATCATCTGAGAGGCTGGATTATTTGAGAAACTCCGGCGAACCCTAGCCACTTCGCTCATCTTTGCACTAGACGATTGGGTTGGCGAAGAATAATTGCCTGGCGTGATGGTCCGCGTAGCTTTTTTTGCTTCTAGCGGAGCTACTTTGTCAGCGTCGAAGCGATCAAGCTCAGCGATAGACCACCAATTTGGGTTATAGGGGAATTCAAGGGCTCTCCAAGACCTCATATCGCTCTCATTCAAAGTGCTCCGCCTACTAAATGACCCAGCCACATGGCTCATCTCGTTTTTAAGATCATTTGTCCCTTCTTCTTTGGCTGTCGTGGATTCGACTCCAGCCAAACCGCTCAAGTGACTGAGCACTCCCGAGTATAAAGCCCGGTCGCTGTAACCACCTTCTAGAACGCTGATCACACGTCTGTCAACACCGAGCCCTTCTTCGGATGCAATGCGGACGACGTCTCGCGTAAGTCTCGCATAGAATTCAGTCGGAACATTCACTTTATGCCGTTGCATCCCGACGCCTTCCCACTCGCTCGCATCAAACCCAGCAGACAGGAAGATGGCGGCCTTTGGCACCTGACCAGCGGCCTGGACCCGTTCCGTTTGCGACCGAAGATAGTTGCGCGCCTTTTCGAGTAGGATGGAGTATTTGGATTGGTAGAGTTTCCAGAACTCCACATCCGATTTCCACTCGTGCAAGTGCACATTCCATATGTTCTGCCCATGAGCATTTTCAATGCACAGGCTGGCATTTTTTATTTTCTCTTCATCGCCGTATTCGCAAGGATACGAGTTGATGTCGTGGACACTGAAATATCCAATCGATGTCTTCTTCCAAGCGGCTGCGTTTTTGGCCAGTCCACGTTTGTTGTGCTGCCAGGCTATGGCCTGTGAGCCGTCCCCGTGATGTAAATCAAAGTCGATAATGGCCGCATGAGTCAGCCCGTGATTCAAGATGCCGTGCATAATTCCAACGTGGACATTATTCACCCAGCAAAAGCCAGACGGAAACGAGGCAGAGCAATGGTGTCCAGGGGGCCGTACAGCAACAAATGCACGTTTGTGAGGGGACGTAGAAAAGACTGCGTCGACGGCTTCGCAGACGGCGCCTAACGCCCCCTCGAAGGCATTGAGAGACTCTGAGCATAAGTACAGGTCTCCCTGGTGAAAATGTTGTGGGGGCTCCGTGTCGGGTCCACGATTCATCTCAGGCCTCCGGAGCTCGTTCCCATTGAGCGCGAGCTTTTCCTCAGCTGAGTCACACATGATCTTCAATTCCTCCATCCACTTGCTGCCGTGGACGTTTGTTACTGGGGAAGATGAGATGGCGACTTTGCGGGTGGTCTTGTGAATTCGAAAGGGAATGTTGGGAAGCGTCTTCGGGTCGAGGTTCGGATGTATGGGATGCTTTCCTTCGCAGTGTCTCTCGCCCAATCGTATGTATGCCATGGATACACCAAGTATACTGGCCTGGATCCTTTCCGGTCGCTCGACAATGGTACTAAGCAGGTTCTTGGAAGCTCGCGGCCGCGAGTATCGGTGCCCGTAGCAGTCATCATGCAGAATGACAATCGTCTCGGCAGACTGATCAGAGTCAGCACCGTGCAGAAGCTCCAGCTCTTTGGCGAGATACGAGCTCGCCACCGAAGCAGCCGTGCGCGGAGGTTTTTCCTCCGCTACATCTCCATGGATCAGGGACAGGTTGACCGAGGACTTTGCCGAGGCTGGGGAGAGGAAAGGGGTAGAGCTTCCCTGGCGGGATGCCGCACGATTTGACGTGCCACCATTAGCCGAGCGTAGAGAGTTCATCGAGGTCTTCCGAAGCAGTCCAGGCGAAGAAAAACGAGCATCGGGAGCTATTCTATCGACGTTCGCCTTTGTCAAAGGCCTGCGCGGCGGTGCTCGCGTGTTAGGAGAAACGGAAGATCGCCGTCGTTCTCTCGTTTGATTGGGCGGCGCATCGGGTCTCGAGTGGCGGGAAGTGGACAGGGAGAGATTGTCGAGCGAATGCAAGAGGTCGTGATCATGGTCGCTGCCGTTGCCGTTGCCGTTGCCGTTGCCGTTGTTGCTGGTGTTTACTGGTGTTAGTGTAGGTTGAGCTCGTCTCTGCTCAGGGGAAGCCATGGCCAGAGTTAGTGTGGCATTCGAGAGTGAGTCGGGGCGTAAATTAAGAAATCCAAGCTGTTGAGTCGTTGTCGCTGTCAAGATTCGCCAGAGGGGAAAGGAATATGTGATGGTAGTGGTAACTACTTCTCTTGCCAGAGAAAATCACTAGGCAAAAAACAACCCAAGGTTCGTAGCGCGTACCGCGACTTTGGTGACGCTATGAATTTATAGTTTCAATTTCCATGCCCCGCCGCTACGGCCCGTGTCTCTCCAGCAACAGTGCTGTAGAAGGTTCAGTTCTGCACTACAACCGCCTACCAGATACCTGGTACCTTAGGTACTACCTATGATGTATACTTTACCTACGAGGTACTACCAGTTTCCAATAGGTACATCGTACCTACTTGTCCCCTTTCATTCCAGTTTACCCCTCTATCCCAGTTTGACTGACGTCGTGATGCCTTATCGGCCGTTTAGGATGCCACCGCTGTTATCGGCTACCTACTTCAGCCAATGTTTCAGCGCCGACAACGGACGTATTTCTATCACGACTCTCGGGGCCAAATACCTACATGGCTGCAATAAACAAGCCAGCGACCAGCAACTAAAACCGCCACCAAGAATCCATCCAACGTGAACGACATTTCACCCCTTCCGGAAGACAACCCAACCCCACTACGACGGCCCCATCCATCTACAAGTAGCTTGTCTAAGCCAAAGCAGGCCTCATTCGAATTTGTAATCAAGAGTAAACCAATAATTCTTCTCCATCGCCAGGTCACATCTGTATATTCTCGAGCCCTCGAGGCTCCCACCATCAATTACCCTCCACCCTACAACCCCCGCCGTCTAAGTCACATCCGTTCCGCGCGTACCCAACGAAGAAGGCAGGGCGTAGTACAATAGCTATGGCGCCGTCTCTCGAGGAGCCGGATCCTGTCCAGGAGGTCTTCGACAACCCGTTAAAGGCGCGCCCGCAACTCGTAGCGCCCGAGCCCGAGCACTGTCCCGGCCCCGAATCCGAGGCGGCCGGCAAGGCGGACTCGTGCGCCGGGTGTCCGAACCAGGCCATCTGCGCGAGCGCGCCCAAGGGTCCCGACCCGGACCTCCCGCTCATCGCGGCGCGGCTGGCCGGGGTGCGGCACAAGGTCCTCGTCCTCTCCGGCAAGGGCGGCGTGGGCAAGAGCACCTTCACCAGCCTGCTCGCGCACGCGTTCGCGACGGACGACGCCCGCACCGTCGGCATAATGGACGCCGACATCTGCGGGCCGAGCATCCCCAAGATGATGGGCGTCGAGGACGAGACGATCCACATCAGCAGCTCCGGCTGGTCGCCCGTCTGGGTCGCGGATAACCTGGGCGTCATGAGCATCCAGTTCATGCTGCCGAACCGCGACGACGCCATCATCTGGCGCGGGCCCAAGAAGAACGGCCTCATCAAGCAGTTCCTCAAGGAGGTCGAGTGGGGGGACATGGACTTCCTCCTCGTCGACACCCCGCCCGGCACGAGCGACGAGCATCTCAGCGTCAACAGTCTCCTGAAAGAGAGCGGCATAGACGGCGCCATCATGGTCACGACGCCCCAGGAGGTGTCACTTCTCGACGTGCGGAAGGAGATCGATTTCTGCAGAAAGGCCGGCATCAAGGTATTAGGATTGGTGGAAAACATGAGCGGTTTCGTGTGCCCCAAGTGCACGCACGAGAACCAGATCTTCAAAGCTACGACCGGCGGTGGCGCGGCGCTCGCAAAAGAGATGGGCATTCCGTTCTTAGGCGAGGTTCCCCTGGATCCTAGGATAGGGATGGCCTGCGATTACGGCGAGAGTTTCTTCGACCATTACCCAGACAGCCCAGCATGCAAAGCGCTTAAGCGTGTTGTGAAAGGACTGGCCAGAGAGATCGGGGTGGAAGTTTTACCTGATGACTAGAGCTCTATGTTTACAGCTATCACGCTTGCGGGCCATTCTACACACCACCTCTTGCAGGCTCTGTTGAAACCCATTAACAATCACCTTCACCCCCAAAGCCTCCGTATCCAAGCAGACCCTCGGGCGGATTTATACCCACCACCTGCTCTCTGAAGCGCCAACGCCCAGACCCAGACTGAGCGTATCTGCGGATACAGTATACCCATCTGTTTTTGGTGCTCCGCCCTACTCGGCTCCCAGTGTCTGTGGGATCTCTTCTAGGTCATCGGCACTCTCGATATCGAGTACTTTCCCGACCTCGCTCGTATTGCGCATCAATTCCTTTGCGCCGGCATACATCATACGGCTCTCGGCGTTGCATGTCGTGGGCAGGTAGTAGAGGAGGACATAGGGGACGGAAAGGCGGCCGGATGACTACGCCGAGAGTTAGAAAGCAATGATTGCGTGCACATCTTTCACGCGCGATGCTCCTCATCGGGGGTTCTTATGTTGGATATCACTCCGCTCTCGTACGAGAGAGGGAATAGGGGAGTAGAACAGGATATACGTACTAGCGTTAGAGGATAGCTGAGCAATATGTACCGCGGCGAGTTGTCGGGCAGGTCGTCTGCGATCTCCTGCAGAGACTTGTATACGGTCTTGTCCTCGTCTTGCCTGATCTCGTGCGTCTTCTTATCGATCAGATCTGTTTAGGGGGCGCGACGACGTGTCAGCTCGGCTTCGCCTCGTAATAATCACGGCGCACGTGCTCCGATGCGCGCGCATAAGGGCGAGGATCCCAAGCGGTGCGCGGAAACGTACATACAAATAACCGCCTGCGGACCGGTGGCGCGGGAGGTAGTCAGTCTGAACTTGCGCAGATGCTCCTTCGTCTCCTGCGAGAAGGTATAGAGTCGTGCCTCGGAGCTCTGCGCGCGGGCTCGGTTAGCGCTGGAGCGACACCGACTCTGATAGCGGGGTGGTGGTGGTGGATGGTGATGGGAAGAAGGGGGCGGGGCTGTACCATCTCGGCGGCGGCTGAGGCGATAAATGTAACGATATTGGGCGACTTGTATACCTAGATTATTTTAAGTCAAGGCAGGTAGGTACTAGGTGAGGTGGGAGTTATATCAATAAAGTTGAAACAAAAGGGTGTCGATTATCTGATTGTATCGTGTTAGGTAGGTATCATGCCATGGGACGGAGGCCGGAAGCGTGTGAAGGGGAAGAGCGACCCCGCCAATGACGAAGCTCCGGATGACGGAACCACTGTAAGTCTAAGTAACTGTGGTGTCAGCCAGCAAGGCCCACTCCCACACACGTGGTGTACAGCATCATTCGAGGCACTTACACAACACACGACACTACCATGTACCTGGCCTGGTGCTTACCAGGAGCTGTCGGGAAATTTGACAGCATTGTATCTATCTGTAAGGATTGCTGAAAAGGGGGGGTGCCTCTACTCTCCCGCAACAGTAAATTCTACTAAGTAACCTCAATGACACATGGGATTAAGGATTTTATTATGCAGGTCCGTCCATCCAGACCAGTTGAACAGTATTTACTTTATATATACACAAGCCTCCAGCATCATCCACGGCATGATATGATATGTTTCTTCAATTGGTATCATTATGAGTACGGAAAGGAACCGCAAAGATGGAAAAACGAAGTTACCTAGCCGCGCCTTACTTATAGTAGATCCAGTGGACTACCCGATCCTCCGATACCACTCCCCTGCGAACCAGGGTGAGAACCAGGGCTCAGGTTCAGCTGCATAGGATCGCCGAGTCCGTAGCTCACGTCCTGGAGGATGTCATTGAGTTCCTGCTCCGTGAAGTTGAGGTCGAGGTCCATGTCCGCAGACAAGCGGCTATCAACAGCCGGTACAGACAGCGTCGGGTCCGGGTCGGGGAGAGACGAGGCCAACTGCGCCGAGAGTGCCGAAGTTGTAGGCATCGAGGCTGGAACTGTTGTTGTTGGGAAATCAAAAGCAAAACTGTTTCCCGAATAGACAGGTTGCTGCTGTATGTTTCCCTGCAGAGACGCTTTGAATTTACCGAGTAGGATAGGGTCGTCACAGGGGGTCTTTTGCATGCTCATGATATCGCGAGCCCGCTCCCGGAGCTGTGCATCGGCCGGGAAGACACCTGACTTCCGCACCTCACGTTTGACGTATTCCGTCAGCCCGTTTTCCAGTTCTCGGCTGCAAAAGATCTTGGCTGGGGCTGCATATCGCTGGGTGAAGGTCTGCAGAAAGTGGTTTGCGGTGCTGGCTTCGGACTCAAAGGGTCTCGCTTCGTCTCTCAGGTATATTTGCGCATTCCCATGCAGTAGCTCGATCATTGCCGCCGGGTTGGGATTAACATAAGGCGGTTCGAATCCCGTCCCGCCGTCCTTGACATTCCAGGCTACCGACTGAGTGTCCAGGCCCGGGCCAGACGTCCGTGGTAATATCCCTGCGTCGACCTTGAATCGCTGAAGCCACTCTGCATTGTCGGCTGCCGTGTAATTTAATGGGTCATCACTAGAGTGAAGTCAGCAGGGGAAAGACTGAGTAACACAGAACAGTATCGCGACTCACTCATCATATATTATCCATCGTGCCTGGTGCTTAAGCTCCTCGTCTGTTGGCACGTGTCGATTAGGGTTGTTGGCGGACATAGTTGCTGTCACAAAGCGACCCAGATCCTTCGCCAAGCGATGATAGCAGTTCGCATCGTTTAGGAATCTTGCTCCAGATCTTATGAGGCTTGTATAGGTTCCATTTGGAGACTGGGTATTGCCCGTCTGGGGAGATTTGCTAGATGCGTCGGTTGTGCGCAATGGATCGGTTGTTGAAGCGGGTGATTTTGGGGGATGCCTCTGTCTGAAATGTCCCAGCCATTCTTTGTCGTCTGCTGCTGTCTGGTTCCATTCGTCATCTACCTCGTAAACAATAATGCGTGCTTGATGTTGCAGGTCGGCGTCTGTAGGCTCAATGCCCATTGATCTTTGGACCTGGAGGTATTCTCCGAGCTCGGCTTCGAGGCGGCTGTAGTTATGAATGGTGGAATCGATCGTCTTCGGGTCGGTGGACCGCTTGTGGGCATCGCCAACATCCTCACTCCGAGGGAGATGTGCCCGTTGTCGGAAGTCCTCGAGCCAAGAGGATGAAGTATTAATCATGCGAACGAACCAATTAGCAAGGGTTTCAGATGGATTACCCGACTTCTCCTCCATCCTCCCCATGATACGGCACGCTTCATCCTGGAGCTCGTGATCCATAGCAGTTAGACCCAATAGCGACTTCGCCTGGACGTAATCCAATAGCTCTTTTTCAAATTCACAGTGCTCGAAAATGTCAGATTTGCCGTTAATACGGAGTGAGGATAAGTAGCTAGAGCCGGGAGACCGCGGCTGGAATGCTGCCTGGCGCTTAGCTTCTTCGGAAGACATAATGAGGTCGCAGAGCCACGAGGAAGATGACATCCCGACGCCTTTTAGCATAACCTCAGCGCCGTAGATGATACGGCAAGCCTCTTTCTGGATCTCCGGATCACTGGGAGAGATGCTCAGCTCTTCTGTTTTATTCATAATCCACCATTGCAGCTCCAATTTTAGGAGCTCGTAAGCATTAGTTGGGCTACATCGCGGTGGTCGACTGGCTTCGAAGGGCAAGGGCGTCTGCCTCTCATCGTGAATTAAGTCTGTTAAGAAGGAAAAAAGAGGTCAGACGGCTGTGCGTGGGAAGACCATAGCGGCTAACTCACAGGGAGGGATTGAGTTCTCAACCATCTCAAGAACGGGTGCATCGAAACCCCAGTCACCCTTCCAGTCAGCCATGGTATTACCGGTCTTGAAATGTTCGGCAAGATGGTCCACTCGGATCGTCCAGCTGTCAAGGATGATGCCACAGAAACCACATCGCGATCGGATTTCGGGAGTCGTTACTCGCCACTTATCCATCGCCCAAGAAAGAAATTTAACATTGTGGACAAGTCGTAGGTGCTGTCGTAGGTGGTCCTTGCGGTAGAAAGTTCGTTCCTCCTGGGTTCGTTCAGTACAGCCGGAAAAATTATGCGACTCGATGTGTGCGTCATCTGGATTTGCATCGCCGCAAAAAGCACAGCTTGTCAGCCCATTGTCGGGGTTGACAGCTCGAGGGCCATCGGGAGAGCAAATCCACCGTTCAAGAGAGAGGTGCAATGACTTCTCGTGGCGTTGCCAGTCATGTTTTGTTCTAAAAGTCTCGGTACAGAAAGTACACTGGAAAGTCTTCAACGGCTGGGTGAGACTCTCTTCGGCCTGCTTTAGTGGCGCACGCCTCCGTCGCCGCCGGCCTCGGTTGCTTCGAACGAAAGATGGGATGGACGAGCCACGAGACTGGTTGGAAAAGGCGGACGCAAAGGAGCCACCACTAGAGTGCGAAGTCCCCCAACTGCTAGCCGACGACTGGTTGCAAATAGATTTGCTAGACCCGTCATCGGAGAGATTCCATACGTTCGGACTGGTACGGCCGGAGCCTGATGTCGCCGAGAAGGAGCCGGAAGCCGATACGGCACGAGCAATGGCAGTGACCGAAGCAGGTTCGTTTTCCGGCGGAGAGTTCGCCCAACGCTGTAAAGGATTCATGTTTTCGAACAGGCCAGGTGTACCTCTTCGTTGCGGAATATCAATTGCCTGTGCGTATACTCGGCCAATATGTGGCGATGTGGCTCGGGTTGGCTGGATCTTTCCCCGGCGTCGGGCGTTCGCTAGCCAGTTGGTGATTTGGGTCTTGTTCAGCCCGGTGATTTTCTGCAGGCTTTCCCTCTCCTCATCCGTGGGATATGGGTGGTGGCTGTGTGTTCCCACCCAATTCTTCAGCACCTTGACGGATTCCCGGGAGAACCGAGCACCAATTTTTGGAGGATGCTGGGGGCGTGGTGAGAGCGGCATTACTTCGACAGTAGCCGTTGCCAGTGGTGGTGGTGGTGCTGGGGGTACCGAGTTGATGATGGCAGCGCGCTCATCTTCATGGACGATCGAGGTCTCCGGTCTATCCCCCATCGTGGGCCAGGGATTTGCAGGAAAGGTAGCTCCTCCATCGGAAGCGAGGTTGTTAGTTGAGGGTCCAAAACTGCAATGTCGTCGAAGTGCCACGCAGCTAGTACAATAACCCTTATATTTACCCTCTCTTATCATCTTACATTGATAGGCCCACTGGGAACAATTGGTACAAGGGGCCTCCGGCGTCTCCCATGAGAACTGATTTGCGGCCGATATCCCTTCAACGTCTGGGTCCAGATATGTCGCGGTGTCAGCATCTTGCTGCATTTGCGTAGACTCGTAGTGTTGAAGGGCCCAGAAGGACCAGTCATCCCCATCGACGTCTCCAAAGGCGAGGTCCATGCCAGGGTCCTCTGACAAGCCTGGAGGGAGAGCTGGGGCGAAGCCAAAAGGATCCGCGGCGCTCTCGGAGACGACAGGCAGGTCAAAGCCCGTGCTCGCGGCAGCGGCATCCCAATTTACAAAATCCATAAAGTCAATGTCTTCGTTGGGCTCTTCCGGGATCGTTGTCATTCAAAGGGCGAGCACAAGCTACGGGTAGTCAAGGCTGCCTCCTCTGGAGCACGTGCTTGCTAGTCGAGCGACCACCGCGATGGAGGATGAACAGGAAGGGCGTCCCCTCACGCGAGTTACAAGGCCGGGGCGTGATCGGACGAATCCGAGGCAAGACGAGTGTATAAATGAACTAATAAGCAGGAAGACAGAGGAGGGCAATTTGGTAAGAAAGTGGGCTGGTTTCGCTTTAAAGGTCAAGACAAGAAGCCAACCATGGGCTTCGATATCCTTCACTCAACGACGCCAAAGCAACAGGATACTTTAGATAGGAAACTCGTAGCGATCAGTGATTGGTGTATAGTAGCAGGAGATAGCGTGCTACTGGTCCAATAGTACACTTCTCACGGGTTTAATGCCAATACCCCGCTCATGATCAAGCCAGTTGGCAGAGGACAGCTTCTCGCTTTTGGTGAAGAGTCATTCTCTCGTCTCATACATCGTAATGGGCATCCCTGAGAGGTGCGCCTCTACAGAGAAACGCAGGGATCTGCCGGTTGTCATCATGGGGTATGATTCGTATGAACAAAATGTGGGCCCGTACGCCCTTGAATTGACATGCAGGGCGTTGAATCGCGTGCCAAGCCGGCCTAGCTGGGCCTTTAGCAGCCATGGACAGTGCAATGGACAGTGCGATGTACTATTCTTCCCCATAAACGTGGCACCTAAGACACTGTATCAACCAGTTTTCAAGTAACAAAGTAGGTGTACCTACATAAGTCCGAGTTCAGTCGCCGTAGCTCGGAGCTCACTGGTGACCAGCAAGAGGATGTCTACCTTCAGTAGGTAGGTAGATAGATGCCTTACCTACTTCTTACCTACACTAATCCTGATGATAAATACCTAAAGTATTATTTGGTCGACAGATAACAGCAAATATTCTCGACGATAGGTGGTGGGACTATGACCGCATGTTCAAGCAGTGCATATTGTCTCGAATCTCGGAACACTCTTCCAATCCAACGTACCAGTAGTCTTGTAAGTTCCTAGTTTTGAATAGGAAAAAGAGTAGGAGGGCGCTGGGCAAGGTTAAGTAAGGTTAAGCGATGCACAGATAAATACTTACATACGGCGTCGTTGTAGTATCTTGTTTTGCTGGTAGCTGTTTGGCCGGACTGCCATCGTTTTGACACCTACTCTTTCCCGGGGCCGATAGCCCGTATATCTCTCGGGCCCTGATCCGCATGCTTCGGCGTCACGGCATCCGGCTCTGCAAGACCGCTATCTAACAACATGACCAATCACAGAACGCCACCCTGGATCGGATGCTTGAGATATATACACCCCCGGACCCGAGTAGCTGTGGGGTTCTGGGCGGAGTTAGAAGATATGACAGGATGACGGGAGTCTTAGAGGTCGGGTTCCTCTGGGGTTTTCACTTGGCAAGAAAATAGTAGGTCCTGATTTACGGACTAGCGTAGAGGAGTAGTCCTGTGATTACACCTTTTCCAGGATTCTAAAGGTTAGCTCCAGAACTAGCAGAGAGGTCCCTAGCTTTTTAATTTAACTTTAATCTAGGTACACTCTCACCAAATTTATATAAAACAGTATATATTAATAAAATTACTTAAATTAATATTTTAGCTTTTTTTTTAATTTAAACTTTAATTTATAATTTTTACATTATTAAATTTATATTTTTTATATGCGTTTTATTAATAAAAATAACGAAAACAACGTTTTTAAGCTAATCGATTATAATTCGGCTGTTTTATTTATTTTTTATAAGCTAATACTACTTTTAACAGCTTTTTTAATTAGCTAAAATTAGCTTATTATTTAAAATAACTTTTTATTTTTTTTCGTCGCGCTAACGCTGCCGCCGTTACTATTATAAATTTATTAAAAACAATGCTGGTATATATAAACTTACAGGCTTTATTAATAGTGCAAATAATTTATAAATAACTTTAATTTTTATAAAGATTTTTTAACTAACGCGGTATTTTTAAACTAGCCGGCCTTAGGTTAAAAAAACATATTTTCTATTATATTCGGCAAGATTTACCGCATCTGCTTTTACTACCTAGTATAGTATGCCGTAGGGTGCAGTACGAAAGTAGTGTTATAAGTCCGAAATAAAAGATATAGATTAGAAAGAGAGGCCGTAGGCCCTCTAAGGTGGAAAGGCCTAGTAGGCAGTGTAAAGACCACCGGTCTCCACTATCTATCTAATTTATATAAGGACTAGTATAGTACATACTGTAAAAGTTACGTAAAAGACCCCTTGCCAGTCCGTATTATATGCCAGGGCATAAAAAAAAGGTTATTAACCTTAATAACAGTTAATCGATTAATTAGTTAATCGATTAATCAGTTAATCGGTTAATTAGCAGAGGTTTTATAAAGGCGTCCGCGACCTCGTTTAGCTATTTTAATAATATTTAACTTTTTTAAAAGTAGATTAGGTCTGCTGCTGTTGCATTGCTAATATTTTTCTACTAACTTTTTAGAGTTATATAGTTGCTACTTTAACCTTTACTAATTATTTTTATAACCATAGCTTTTTTATTTAATTAAATATTTATAACCGGTTTTTATATAATTTAAACGGTGCTTTAAAAATATTTTAATTTTAAAAAAGTCTCTAGCTTTGTTAGGGTCTTTTTAGTTATTAATAATAAGTCTAAGTATTAAAATCGTACAATAAAAAAGATTTTTTTTCTATATGCCAGAGAATAAGTAGGCTATAAAAATAACTAAATATATATTAAAAGTTTTTAAAAGCTTTAATTTATATATTAATTAGCTAACCTTTTATTTTATTTTTTATAAGCTAGCTTTTTATTAAAAGTATTTTTTAACAGCTTGTTTAATAAGTAATAGCTAGTATAAAGCCATAAATATACTTTGTTTTTAATGTTAAATTTTATTAGTTTATATTTTTTATTATAATATTATTTAGCTTTTATAGCAGCAAAGTTTATAGCTAATTTTACGTTTTTATATAAATGTTTTTTTATAAAATAAAAGTTATTAAATTTATTAGTTATAACTAATTAAGCAAAGATATTATTTAATATAAAAAGCTAAAAACTAAAAAGTTATTTATAAAGCAATAATTTAATTAAATCGAAGTAGGCGGCATTTAGGTTTTATTAAAAAGCAGGTAAAATATTAATTTATGCTTGCTTAAAATATATAAACGTATAGTGCTTAATTATAATTTTAACTATTTAATTTTTTTGTTTTAAAAAATTATTTTTTTATAAGTAATAAGCTGTAGTTATAAATAGTTTAATATTTATATTTTTTTATAATTTTTGTTAAAACTTTAATATAAATTTATAGTTTTTATTAAAAATAATGCCGCTAGACATTTCTTAGTTTAAAAAAAAAAGCTGGCAAAATAAAGCAAACGTTTAATTTTTAGCTATATATTTTTTATGCCTAAGTATTAATAAAGTTCGTTTTAACGTAGCATAAGTGGTAGGCATTAGCATATTATAAATAAAATGCCCTTTAATTTATTATAAAGTGTTTATAAATAATATTTCCGGCAGTCCGATAATAAAGTTAATTTTAATAGTTTTTATAAATTTAGCGTTTTTTAATCGTATTAAGGTATAGTTATTATAAGGCTTTTTATAACTGGTGTTATAAATTTTATATCTATTATAATATTTAAAATATTTAAACACTTTTTAAGTTTTACTTATAATAAAGTACTGCTTTAATTTTTATATTATATGCTTTTTTTTAAAATAATGTTTATTGTTATATGCTATGCTAAAAAATTTATTAAACTATGCGTTTAAAATATATAGCTAATATTTATTTTTTTTGTTTATATTATATAATAGTTTATTAATAATTATAAATAAATAGCCGGGCTAAAAAAAATTTTTAACGTTTTTATTATTATTATAAAATATTTAAAAAATCTTCTAATATTTAGAATTTTTTTAATAATCGGCGACTATTTTATTATAAGTTTTAAAGTTTATAATAGCTTTTATAATTTTAGCGTTAGGTTTTAATATAGTTATTTAAATTTTATTTAATATAAAGCGCTTATCTATACACTACACCTTATTTATAGCATTTATAGGGTTGGTAACGTTGCTTAATTAACTAAGGGCATCGGGTATAAAGTTTAAGCGGCCCGGCAAATAATATACCTACAGACCGTACTGTAATAAATAAATAAAAGCATTAACCAGCCGCTTATTAGCCCTGTTTATAAATCCGGTATTAAGATTAATTTGGTTAAAAATGCTTTTAATTATAGAATAGTCTATAAATACGACCACTAAATTATAAAACGCCTTGATAATAATATATAGCCGCTTATAAGCTTATATAACATATGCAATTTCGAGTTTTAATAGGCTATATTTTAATTTAGGCTATAAAAAAGTCTATTTAAAAATATAATTAAAAAAACCTAGATATTTAGTATAACTAAACCAGGCTTTTATATATAACCGTTTTTAAAATAAAAAAGCATTATTTTAAAGCCTTGTTTAAAAAAGCCGTCGATTTATATAAATAAAGTTTTTATCGGGTTATAGTAATAAAATATTAAATGTATATAAATAAGCTTTTAAACCGCTTTAAATAAAGCTTTTTTTTTGTTTATAAGCGTATAAACAGTTAATCGGCAATAGGCCTGTCGCTTACTTAGGTTATTAGCGATAATATGCTTTAATTTGCGACCTACTGCTAATAATTTCGTTTTATATTTCTAAAAAAAAGCTAACGCTTAAGCATAGTAAAGAAATAAATTATAAAAAAAGCCATTGCTTTTTATATATTGTTTAAAAAATTTAAAAAAATTAAAAAAGCTAAAATTATAAAATGCGGCTAATTTTTTTTTTTTATTAATATGCCGAAAATATTTATTTAAAAGCTTAGTAATTTTATAAATAAATACTTAATAAAAGACTTTTTTAAAAATAAAAAAATATACTTTTTATAAAAAAAAGTAAAAATAGTATATAAATAAAAGAAATGCTCGTTTTTAAAATTAAAAAATAAAACGATATCGTTAATAAACGCTTTATAAAAATGTTTATATAGTTAAAGCAACTTATTTATAAAGCGCTAAACATAAGCTAAAAAGTTTTAAAAACTTATTAATGCCATAGTTAACCTTTTAAAACTGTAAAAGCTAATAATAATAAAGCGGTCCCGGTAATCTAGGTATACTCTGAATTAATATAAAAAAAATATAGCATTAACTATAGTTATATATTTTTTTTTTTAAATAGATAATATAACTTTTAATTATAAAAATAAAAGGTAATTATTTAGTATAACTACTTTATTTAAAGTATATAAGTTTATAATAAGTTAGAACTTTATTTTTTTTTTTCGCTACAGCTAGATAATAAAGGTCGCATATATAAAAAAAGTAAGTCTATTAACCCACTTTATTTTGCTTTACTTATAAAGTTTATTAAAAACTTTATTAATAGCTTTTTAATTGCAGATATTTAAAAGGTATATTTAAAAATTTAATTTAGTTTTTTATTAGTTATTAATTAATAAAATCTTTATTTGTTTATTTTTTAAAATATTAATAATATTTTAGTCGTGTTATATTTTAAATATTTTATTAAATAAATAAAGTATTTTTTTAGCTATAATGTTGCCACCAGTATAAATCGACTAACCGTTTAGGGCTTAAATCTTATTAATTTTAGTAAATTTTTTAATACTAAACGTTAAAAAAACTTTAATAATATAAAGCTTATATAAATTATTAAAGTTAGGTAGTTAAAAATTGTTAATTATAGCTAAAGCATTAAATAAATCGTTTATATTAATAAAGTTTATAAAAACGTCGCACTATTTAGTTATATTAATTATATTAGCAATATATAAAAAATTTACATTAAATATATTAAAAATAGCTTTAAACGGAATTTTATAATATTTTATTAATTCGATTATATTAATAATTTTTAGTTTTATATTAATAATTAATAACTTAATAGCAAAAGTTATAAATAATAATTAGTTAATATAAAAAATATTAAAAAATTAAAAGTCATTAGGGAGGTAAATCTTTATATTAGCGACCGCCGCGTTAGCGAGTATATCTGTGGCGTTTATTACAGTTAAATTAGTTATAGTTATAATAGCCGTATTTAATACCGCATTTATAGCCTGCGCTGCAGCCATGCTAGCTATAAAAAGTACGGCTTTTAGTAATAATTTTTAAAAACTTTTAATTTGTTTGCCTGTATAAGGATTTTTGCTTATTATACCTAGCTTAGTGCTTTTAAAAACCGTTTTAGCTTTAAAAAATAAATTAGCTATTATAACTAACTTTAGTATAATTAATTTAATTAAAGCGGCTATACCGTTTTTATATATAAGTTTAAATATAAAGTTTTTATTTGCTAATAAAGGCTTATATAATGCAGGTATTATAATAAAAGCACCTAAAGCTATAATAATATTTTTAAATAAAGTAACTTTTTATATATATAAGTGTGCTTATAAAAAGATTTAAAAAAATAGTTTAAAGTTTTAATTATTAATAAATATAATTTTACTGTTTAAATAATTAATAATAGCTTTTTTTAAGTTTAAAAACTTATTATTTAAAAGCAGACTAAAAATAAAGTTTTTTTTAACTATTTATTTTAATTTTTTTATTTTAAAAAAAACTAAAAACTTATACTTATTAAAGCTTAAAAAATAAAATGTAAATTTGGCATATTCGGTGCAGTAAATACATTTTTTGCTAATACTTTTAATTTTGCTTTTATAAAGTCTGACCATATATTTAATAATGCTTAGCCGCTTTTATAAAATAAGCGTTTAATTAGCTTTAATATTAATATATGCTATAATATTATTACCTTTAAATTAAGCATAGGTAATAATTTAAAAGTATATATAGTTATTATTGCTAGTTTTAATAACTTTATTAAAATTATAAAGCTTAAATAAAGCTTTTTAAATTTTAAATAAAATTTATTTTTTTTTATTTTTATTGTTAACTTTTATTATAATAAAAACTATTTTAGCATTAAAAAGGTGTGCGTTTTTTATAAAGCTTTTAAAAGCCGTTTTAAAACTAAAAAAGTGTAAGGCATTTATAAAATTTTTAATGCATATTTTAAAGTGCTAAAACAGTGCATTTTATAAAAAAAAAAATATAACATTGTTTATACCTGCGTATAGCTAGGTATATAAGTAGGTCGCGTTTAATTTGTTTAAAGACCTGTTTAGCGTATTTTTTAATATGCCGGTTTTTAAAAAAGTTAAAATTAAAAGTTTTAATATAATATTTATAAATAATGCTATAGTCGATTATAATAAAAGTATTATTACTGTTAAAATTAAAAAAATTAAATAATATGTTTGCTTTATTTGTTTTTTTTAATAATAATTTCTTTTTATTTTTATTTAATTTTTTTATAAAATTAGCGCGTTTTTTTTTAGCTTTATTAAATTTTTTTTTTTACTATTTATAACTGCTTTTTTTATTATTGCTTTTTTTTTTTTAGTTAAAGTCTTTTTTTTTATTAAATTTGTTAGCTTTATTTTTATTTAACTTATTTTTAAAAAACGGCTTAAAAAGGTATTTTTGCTAAGCTGTTAATATTAATAACGGTTAAATATATAATATATAAATTATATACTTTTTTAATAACTTTATAAAGTTTAGCGCTTAAAAAATTATTTAATATTAAGGTTTATTTATAACTAGATAGTGGTTATTACACTATGCTAATTTTAGTTTTTTTTATTAAAAGTTTTTATTGCTTTAATATATTAGAGTTTTTATTAAATAAAGTTAATTACGGCTATATTATTAAATATTATATATTATAAGGTAAGCTAATTTTTGTTAAACTTTTTTATAGCTATAAATGTTTATATTATAAATTAACTAATTAGTTTTTTTAATAGCTTATTTAGTTTTTTTAAATAAAAACGGATATAGTAATTAGTTATAAGTTTGTTATTTTATTAATGTAGCGCTAGCCCTGCAATTAAAATTTAAAATTAACTAAAAATCTGTTATATATTAGATTTTATTATAAATAAGTTTTTTAAAAAAAATTTAATATGTTTAATAAAGCAAAATATATTAATAAAAACTATTTTATTATTTTTAATAACTATTTTATTATTATTCGGGTTTTTTTTATTAAAATTAAATAATTTAATATTAAACCGCTTTAAATAATTAAATTTAAAAAATAATAATGCTAACCTTTGCAACGTAGCACTAATATTTCGACCTAGTTTTAGAAAAAAAAAAGAAAAGGTATTATTATATTAATAACGGCGTTGGCGTAGGTCGCCGTAGCTGTTGTCTTAAGGCCCTGGTGGTCTTAAAAGGCCAGGTGGTTTTAAAAAGCCGGGAGGTTTAAAAAGTTTTAAATAAAAATTTAGATTAAAATATAGTAGTTTTAAATAAAAAGGTTTAAAACTGCTATTAAAATGTCTATTTTTAAGCTGGTTTTATTAATTAAAATTTTAAAAAGTATTAGCTAATAGGCTATTATTATTTTTATTATTGCTTTTATTATTTTTATTATTTAGGTTATTTAGTGCACTAGCTATAGCATATTGCTAATAAATGCTTAAATAATATAAAATAAACCTGCTTTTTATTTTAAAATTATTAATAAACCGATGCAACGTAGGGTACCGCAATGGACTGTTATAATATAACTGGCTATATATTAGTAATACCTCGATATTTAAAGCAACTTTATTAAACCGAATTTTTAGCTGTACTAGCGTTAAAGTAGGCTTTAAACGTTTTTTTTAAAGTATTGCAGCTAGAGACGGTGCGGCTTAAGGCATTAGGTTAGCCGGAGTTATAAAAGCAAAAGTAAAAACCGGCGCTATAGGCGGAATTTGGGCATATTAAATAAATAGATTTTTAATTATTTTTAGTTACGCTGTTTAAAAAGCTTAAAACGCTTATTGCGCCACGCGGCCAAAACTAAATATTAGCTAAAATAAAGCTTTAAAAGCTAGTTAATTTGGTTTTAATAATAGCGCTAAAAAATATTCTATAATAAAAGCGTTAAATGTTTATAGTTATAATATAAATAAAGCTAAATAAAAAATAAAGTTAGGCTTTATATTGTTTATATTAACTATTTAATAATTTTTAAACGCTTTGTTTTAAATATAATTAAGTTAGCTTTATAAAGCTTTAAAATTAAGCGACTTATAAAAAAATAAAAAATAGCTTATAAAACGCTATAATATGCGGAAACGCTTTTGCTGCAAGCTTTTTTTATTAGTTAAAAAATAAACGATTATATTAACGCTTTCGGTTAGCGTACCTAGCTAATTTTATATAATAAATATTTTTTAGTTTATTTATTTATTATAAATATTTTATTATTTAAACTTTTTGTTTATATAAGCTTAAGTTAGCTAGTTGTTGTTATATTTGTTTAAATCGAGCTTAAAAAAGTTAAATTTTGCAGCACTTTTTTTTAATTTTAAAAATAGGCTTTTAAAAGGTAAGTCCGCACTTATAGTAGCTAATTAAATTAGCCGGGCCGGTGGGCGCACTTATAATATTTTTAGTCGGGACTAGGTTTTAGCTTATAAAAAAGCTATTAAAAAATTATTTAGCTTGCCAGGGCTAAAAACTAGTTATAGTAAAGGTTTATTAAAAAGCTTAAATAGGTTATTAAATAATTTTGCTTTTTTTAATTTTAGTATTAAATTTTTAATAGCAGATATAGTTTTAAAAATTTCGATTTATAATAATTTAAAATTTTAAAAAGTGTTAAAGTTAAAATTTTATTTTAATATTATAGATTAAACGGACTAAAAAAAATTAAATATATATATAAACTTAATTATAATAAGTAAAAATTAATAATATATTAGTAGCTTTTATATATAAATAGAAAAAATATACTAAAGTGTATAAAAAGAAATATAAATAGGTAATAATATACTGCAAATATATAAAAGTATATAAAACCTATGGTATAAAGTATAAAGTAATATAACGTTTTTAATTTATAAAACTTTTTTAAGCTTTAGCTATTGTTATTTATTATTAGCTAGTTTATATAAATTTTATATTTATTTATAAATTTATATATAATTTAACATTTAAAAATTAAGTAAGTTAGTGTAAAACGAATAATAAAAAGAATTATAATAAAATTATAATAAATAGAAAATATAAAAGTCGTATGTTTAATATAGGCAAAAAAAACTATAAACGTCGAAATAAATTTTAAATGCGGTAAAGTTTTAAATAGCATAGCTGCTAACAATATAAAAACGGAAGTCTAAGTGCTAGCTATAATAAAAAAGTGTGTGTATAAAAAAGATAAAAGGTATATAGATTCGCTATAAACGGGGATTTTAGTGCTGCTAAAACTTTAGCGTTATTAGTGCAGATTTTAGCGTTGTAAATCTGGTAAAAAGCTATAAGCTTAGTATATGTGGTTAAATAAAGTCGGATATAAAAGGCTACGTTAATATTTAATAATTAATGGTTAGATTTATATAATTATAATAAAGGTTAAAAAATTATTTTAATAAAATTATGTGGGAATAAAGATAATAAAATTAAATAGCTTATAAAATAATTAAAGTATATAGTTTTTATAGTAAAGGTTAAAAAACTATTTTTTTAAATTATATGTAAGGACTATTAGGTGTTAAAAAACTAATTTAATAAGAATGCCGACTTTATAAAAGCTTTAAAGGTTAAAAAACCATTCCGCGGTTTTATTCTGCCGACAGTAAAAAAAGAAATAAGGTGACGATCTTTATGGTAACGTTAGCTACTATTTAGTATAGTATGCCGTAGAGTGCAGTATGAAAGTAGTGTTATAAGTTTGAAATAAAAAATGTAGATTAGAAAAAAAAGCCGTAGGCTTTCTAAGGTGGAAAGGCTTAGTAGGCAGTGTAGAAACTACCGGTTTTTACTATTTATTTAATTTATATAAGGACTAGTGTGGTACGTACTGTAAAGGTTACGTGAGAGACTTTTTGCTAGTCCGTGTTACTACCGCGCCGGCGAGATTTTCGATATTATTACGGTTATTAATAAAGCCGGCGTATATAAAAAGCACTTTAAATTAAAAATTAGTTATTTATTATTAAAAATATTAAAAATAAAGTGTTTTTTATAAATTAAAATAATATAATATTTTAACAGCTTATCGATTAGCTTATAGGCTATAAAGCATATAAAGTTAATAAGTTAAAAATTAAACTAGAAGCTTTTTTAAACCAGGTGTAAAGAAAGCTTTTATTTTTAAAGGCTAACCTTAGAATGGCTAGTATAAGCGCTAAACCCGACTAACCGATTTTTATTAACCGTAACTTTAACACACTAAATAAACTACACTCTGCGTTAACAAGCTAAGCTTAAAGCGGCTAGCGTATAACGTACACCGCTTAGTAAAATCTTTTACTTTTTTAAATCTGCTATTATAATTTAATTAAAAAGTCTGCCGTATATATTAATATATTAAAATTATAAATAATAATAATAAAGTTTTATTTTGCTTAATTAGTATTAATTTATATTATAACCGCTTTGCTAGCACTTTTTATATACTATCTCGCCGCAAAGCTAATTTTAGCTGCAATATATAATAAAGCAGCATATATAATATTTAATTAAATAATAGTTTAATTTTAAAATAATAAATTTTATTAATGCATATAATATAAATATAGCTTCGTTATTTTATTATAAATATATTATAAAACCTTATTATTAAGTGTATACGCTAGTACTAATAATATTTTTAATATTAAACCAGCATTTCTTTATTTTCGATTTTTTAAACGTTTTTTTATTATTGCTAATTAATTAAAAGTAAACTTTAAAAAAGTTTATAAAAAATACGACATTATTAGCAACTTAAAAATAGCTGTTTATAATATTAGTTAATTTAAAATATATAATAGCATTGCTATAAAATTTTATTATTATTAAGCGCGTACGCTAGTATTAATAATGTTTTTAGTGTTAAACTAGCATTTCTTTATTATTATTAAGCGCGTACGCTAATATTAGTAGTATTTTTAGCGCTAAACCAGCATTTTTTTATTTTTAATTTTTTAAACGTTTTTTTATTATTATTAATTAACTAAAAGTCGACTTTAAAAAAGTTCGCAAAAAATATAATATTATTAGCAAGTTTAAAATGGCTATTTATAATATTAGTCGATTTAAAATATATAATAGCACTGCTATAAGACTTTATTATTATCGAGCGCATACGCTAGTACTAATAATGTTTTTAGCGCTAAACCAGCATTTCTTTATTATTATCGAGCGTATAAGCTAATACTAATAATATTTTTAGCGTTAGACCAGCATTTCTTTATTTTTAATTTTTTAAACATTTTTTTATTATTACCGATTAATTAAAAGTTAATTTTAAAAAAGTTCGTAAAAAATATAATATCGTTAGTAAAAATGCTATATAAATTAAGTTATTAACTATAGCTAAAATATTTTTTAATTTTTAAATTATACGGCTTTTATATTTAAATACTTTTTTTTATTTTTTTTTTTATTTTTAAAACAACTACTTTTTATTTTATAGCTTTAATTATAGTACTAAACCGCTATACCTACAATTGCTAGTCTTTTAGCCGTACGCTTAACTGTACGCTTAATATAAGCGTTAAAAAAATACCTTTAGCATTAATAAGCTAAGCTTAAAGCGGCTAGCATATAACGTAAAGCGCTTAATAAACCTTTTTATAAATAGGTAGGTAGCTAGCGGCTAATAAAAGCTTATTAATTATAATTAAAATATTTTTTAATTTTAAATTATATAGCTTTTATATTTAAATATTTTTTTTTATTTATTTTTATTTTCGGTTAAATTAATAATTAAAATATAATAGCTTATGCGCTAATTTTTTATTTTTTTATTTTTAAAACAACTATTTTTTAATTTATTTATAGTAAATATTAAAAAGTGCTTTTAGCATTAATAAGCTAAGCTTAAAACGGCTAGCGTAAATGTTAAAATTAATTAACCGACTATTATTTATATAACTACAGCACCGCTTTTAGCATTAATAAGCTAAACTTAAAGCGGCTAGCATATAATATATAACGCTTAAAAAACTTTCTTATTTTTAAAGCAACTACTTTTAAACTTAGCGTCGCTTTTATTAATATTATATAAAGCATATAATTTATAATGCTTTAAACTATTATATTTTTTAACTAATAATTTATATAAAAATTTAAAATATAAAAAAACTGTTAATTATATTTATTATATAGCCGCTGTAAAAACTATTATATTTTTTAACTAGCAATTTATATAAAGATTTAAAATATATTAAAAAAAACTGCTAACTATATTTATTATATAGCCGCTGTAAAAATTATTATATTTTTTAACCAGCAATTTATATAAAAGTTTAAAATATAAAAAAACTACTAACTATATTTATTGCATAGCCGCTATAAAACTTTAATAAATATTTTTTTAATAATTATTTTAGCTGTAATATATATAATAAAACAGCATATATATAAAAATTAAAGCTAAATTTAAAAAGCGGGCTTAGCAAAGTTTATATAATATAAATAAAATATAAACAATATAGCTAACTAAGCGTACACAGTCTAAAACGGTTTAGCATAATATAAGCGGTCTGGTACGCTTTAATAAAAAGTAAAAATATTATACACATTAGGCCGTTAAAACTTTTTACTAAATTGTTTTAAACTGCAGGTGTATATTAATAGTATCGCTTTTATTTTATTTGCACTATGTACACCCTGCTAAACCCGCTTTATAAATTTAGCTTTAACTTTTATAATATCTAATTAAATAATAGTTTAATGCTTAAATAATAAATTTTATTAGTGTATATAATGTAAATATAGCTTTGCTATTCTATTATAAATATATTATAGCTAAAATAATTATTAAAAAAATATTATTATATTAGCAAAAAGATATATATAATTATATAAAAAATAAGCGGTTATAAAAAAAAAGTAATAGTTAGCGGCAAAATATTAAATTAAAAAAAGCAGGCAAGACTGTGCCGATATAGCTTATACTTAAAAGTCGACCGATTTTAAAAAAGTTTATAAAAAATATAATATTATTAGCAAAAGCGCTGTATAAATTAGGTTATTAACTGCAGCTAAAGTATTTATTAATTTTTAAACAATATAGCTTTTATATTTAAATATTTTTTTTTATTTGTTTTTATTTTCGGTTAAATTAATAATTAAAATGCGATAGCTTGCGCGCCGAGTTTAACAAAGTTTATATAAGCTTTTTTTTTTAAAATTAGCATTAGCATACTATATAGCAAAAAAAGCTTTTTTTTTTTTTTTTTTAAAATAACTGCTTTTTATTTTATAGCAAGCGTTAAAAAAGTGCTTTTAATGTTAATAAGCTAAGCTTAAACTAATTAATGCAGATTTATACCGTTTAATAAAATTTTTTATTTTTAAAAAAACTGCTTTTTATTTTATAGCTTTAACTATAGCATTAAACTGTAATATTTATAATTATTAGTTTTTTATAACTAATTTATTGCTTAAGCAAAAGCAGCAAGCTTTTATAATAAAAATAAAAATAATTAAAGCTGCATATAAATATTAATAAAAAAATAATTTAAAGTTTTAATTAAATATTAATTATAGCTAAATAAATCTCCGGTTTATTAAATAAAATTAATATTTAATTAAAGCTTTAAACTATTTTTTTATTAATATTTATATATAATTTTAATTATTTTTATTTTTATTATAAAGGCCTGCTATTTTTGCTTAAATAATATATTAGTTATAAAAAACTAATAATTATAAATATTAATAAATATTTTTAGCTTTAATTATAGCATTAAATTATAATATATATAATTGCTAGTTTTTTAGCTTTATATTTAATGTAAGCGTTAAAAAAATGCTTTTAATATTAATAAGTTAAGCATAAAACGGCTAGCGTAAACGGTAGCTTATAAATTAGCGCTATATATATTATATTAAAATATTTTATATATTTTTTAAAATAATAAAAGTTAGCGCTATTAAAGTTTAAAAATTATTTATTAAAACTTTAAAAATAATGTTTATATTATAATAACTTTATTATTTAAAGTGCTTTTATTATAAAATAAATTTAAAAAATGCTATATTAATAAAAAAGTTTTATAAAATAAATAATCCGCTTTTAAAAAATATTAATAACGTTTTAGCTAAACGCTAATAATTTAATAATTTTTGTAATATTTGCTAATATTTTATTATATAAAAAAAGTTTAAATTAAAAAACTGTACTTAAATAGCTTTATATTTAAGTACTTTTATATTTAAATAGATTAATAATTAAAAAAATAGAATTTTTTATTATATAATCCGTTAATTAATTTAATAGCTTTATATTTAAATACTTTTATATTTAAATAAATTAGCAGTTAAAAAAATAAAATTTTTTATTATATAATTTATTAATTAATTTAATAGCTTTATACCTAAGTACTTTTATATTTAAATAAATTAGCGGTTAAATAAATAAAATTTTTTATTATATAATTTATTAATTAATTTAATTAGTTAATTTATTATATAATAACTAATTTAATTATTAATTTAATATATAATAGTTAATTTAATATATTATATAAAATTTAATATATAGCATTAAATTTAATATAGTATAATAAAATAAATATATTATAATAAAATAAAAAAGTATATTATAAATATATTACTATAAAATAAGTGCATTATAATAAAATAAATAAATATATTATAATAAAATAAATATATTATAATTTATTTAATATATTATAGCGGCAGTTTATAGCAGTTATAATTAAATAGTTAAAAAGCTATATTTTTTTATTTTTTATTTTTTACGTTTATGTTTTTTTATTTTTTATTTTTTATTTTTTTTTATTTATTATATATTTTATTTCTACGTTTTTTTATTTTTTATTTTTTATGTTTATGTTTTTTTATTTTTTATTTTTTTAAAATAGCTTTTTTTTTATTATTTTTAGCACTTTATGCTTTAAAAATAGCCGGCTAAAAAAGGCTAGCATTTTTAACATTTTAAGCAAGCTAAAGCTGGCTATTTTTAAAGCTAAAAAAACTTTTAATAAAAAATAAGCTTTTATAGCCATTAAATATTATATTTTTAAAAAAATTTATATAATTAATTTTATAGTTAATATTTAATTATTATATTAATTTATATTTTTAAATGTTAATATAAAAAAAGTTAATATAAAATAAATTTATATATTTAATATATTAGCTAATTTATTTTAAAGCTAATTAAAATAATATTATAATAATTAATTAAACGTTAAAGCTAGCATTATTAACAACATAGCTACTAACGTTTAATTAATTATTATAGCTAAAATATATAAAAATTTTAATATTAATAATAGCAACATTTTTTATTATTTAAATTTTAATAGCTATAAAAATAAAAATAAAAAGCAAATAATACCTGCTAGCTAAAATATTAAAGCTTTATATGTTTTATTTATAATTAAAAACTTTATTTAAATTTTTAAATTAAAAAATATATTTAATATTTAAAATAATAACAGTTATATTTAAAACAGTAATAATTATTTATTATTATATAGTTTATAATATAATAATTTTTATACTGTTTAAGCTTATTATTAGCATAAAATTAAAACGGCGGACTTTATAATTAGTTTAAGCTAATATAGCTTTTAGCTTTAAAGCGTTTTTTAAAATATGTTAATATAGTTTTTAGCTTTAAAACGTTTTTTAAAACATATTAAAATATTTTATATATTTTTTAAAATAATAAAAATTAGCATTATTAAAATTTAAAAATTATTTATTAAAGCTTTAAAAATAATATTTACATTATAGCGACTTTATTATATAAAATGCTTTTATTATAAAATAAGTTTAAAAAATGTTATATTAATAAAAAAGTTTTATAAAGCAAATAGTCCGGCTAAACGCTAATAATTTAATAATTTTTATTAGTACAGTATACTATAAGGTATAGTATAATACTAGTAAAAAATAGTGTATTAAGTCGAATAAAAAATATAAATTAAAAAAAAAAGCTATAGGCCCTCCAAAATAAAAAGGCTTAATAGGCAGTGTAAAAACCTCTAGTCTTTATTATTTATTTAATTTATATAAAGACTAGCATAGACATATATAAAAAGGTATTTATAAAAACCCCTTACCAGTTTATATTAAATACTAAAGCATAAAAAAAAATTATTAACCCTAATAATAGTTAAATTAATTAATTGATCGCTCAATCGATTACTTATATAAAAGTTTTATAAAAACAGCCGCAACCTTGCTTTACTGGCTTAGCCGTCGACTTTTTTAAAAGCAGATTAGGTCGGCCGCTGTTGCATTACCAGTACTTCTTCACTAATTTTTTAGAATTATATAATTGCTATTCTAACCTCTACCAGTTATTCTTATAACTATAACCTTTCTATTTAACTAAATATTTATACATAGTCTTCATATAATCTAAACAATGCTTTAAAAATATTTCGATCTTAAAAAAATCTCTAGCTTTATTAAAGTTTTTTTAGTCATTAATAATAAGTTTAAATATAAAAACAGCACAATAAAAAAAGTCTTTGCTTTATATACTAAACGATAAATAAGCCACCGAAATAACTAGGTATATGTCGAAAGTTTTAAAAAGCTTTAGCTCGTACGCTAACCGACTAACCCTTTATTTCACTTTCTAAAGGCTAGCTTTTTATTATAAATATTTTTTAAAAAGTCGGCCTAGCAAATAATATCCCGTATAAAGTTATAAATATACCTGGTTTTTTATATTAAATTTTATTAATTTATACTTTTTATTATAATACCTTTTTGCCTTTGCTGCAGCAAAGTCTATAGCTAATTTAGCATTTTTATATAAATGCTTTTATATAAATTAAAAGTTTTTAAACTTTTCGACTAGCTATATAAAAATATTAATAAAAGCTAGCAAATAAAAGCTAAAAAGTTGCTTATAAAATAATAACTTAATTATATTAAAGTAAACTATATTAAAGTTTTATTAAAAAAAAAAAAAACGTTAACCTAATTAAGCTTAAAATATATAAAAATATAGTATTAAATCATAATTTTAACTGTTTGATTTTTATGTTTAAATAGACTGTCCCTTTATAAATAGTATGCTATAATTATTAGCAGATAAGCACCGAAAAACTTTTACAGGCCTTGCTAAAACTCCAACATAAATTTACAGTCTTTATTAAAAATAATATCATTTAAAATTCTCTAATTAAATAAAAATAACTAGCATAATAAAGCTAAAGCCTATTCTTTTGCTATATACGTTTTATAGCCAAATATTAATAAGCTGCACTTAAATATAGCACAGGTTATAAATATTAATATATTATAAATAAAATAACTTTTAATTTACTACAAAGTATTTATTAATAAAACTTTTAACAATCTGGTAATAAAATTAATCCTAATAGTTTTTATAAATTTAAAGTCTTTTAGCCATATCGGGGTATAGTTACTATAAAGCTTTTTATAGCTAATATTACATATTTTATAACCGTTACAGTATTTAAAGTATTTAAATACTTTCTAGGTTTTGCTTATAATAAAGTATAGCTTTAATTTCTACATTATATGCTTTTTTCTAAAATAATATTTATCGTCGTGCACTATACTAAATAGCTTACCAAGCTGTACGTTTAAAACGTATAGCTAATATTTACCTTTTTTATCTACATTATATAAAAGTTTATTAATAATTATAAATAAGTAGCTGGGTCGAAAAAAGTTTTTAACGTTTTTATTATTTTTATAAAAAGCTTATAAAATTTTATAATATTTAAAGTCTTTTTAATAATTAGCGACTATTTTATTATAAGTTATAAAGTCTATAATAGCTTTTATAACACCAGCGTTAGGCTTTAATATTATCACCTAAATCTCGTTTAAAACAAAGCGTTTGTTTATACGTTATACTTTACCTGCATTATTAATAAAATTGGTAACATTATTTAATTAATTAAAAACATTAAAAATAAAATTAAGCTATTTTAAAAAGTAATATATCTATAGTTTATATTAAAATAAATAAATTAAAGCGTTAACTAACCGTTTATTAGCTTTATTTATAAATCCGGTATTAAAATTTATTTAGTTTAAAATGCCTTTAATTACAGAGTGGTCCGTAAGCATAACCACTAGGTTATACAAAGCTTTAATTATTATATGCAAACGCTTATAGGCTTAAACGACGTATATAACCTCGAGCTTTAAAAAGCCATATTTTAACTCGGGCTGTAAAAAAAGTCGGCTAAAAAATATTACTAATAAAATTTAAATACTAGGTATAATAAAGCCTAGCTCTTACATATATCCGTTTTTTAAATAAAAAAGCATTATTTTAAATCTTTGTTTAAAAAAGCCATTAATTTATATAAACAAAGTCTTTGCTAGGTTATAATAATAAAATATTAAATAAAAGCAAATAAAATTTTAAACAGCTTTAAATAAGGCTTTTTTTTTATTTATAAAGGTATAAATCGTTAATTAGCAATACGCTTAATGTTTACCTAAGTTATTAAAAACAACCCGGCCAAACATACGCCCTGCTGCTAACAGTTTTATCTTGCACTTCTAAAGAGGCGCAGAGGCCTATATATAATAAAAAAATAAATTATAAAAAAAACTACTGCTTTTAATATACTATTTTAAAAATTTAAAAAAATTAAAAAATTTAAAGTTATAAAACGTAGCAAATTTTTTTTTTAATGTCGATATATTAAAAGCATTAACTTAAAAGCCTAAAAGTTTTATAAAAAAGTATCTAATAAAAAACTTTTTTAAAAATAAAAAGATACGTTTATTATAAAAAAAGGTAAAAATGGTGCATAAGTATAAAAAATGCTCTTTTTTAAAATTAAAAAATAAAACGATATTATTAATAAAAGCTTTATAAAAGTCTTTATATAGCTAAAGCAACTTATTTATAAAGCGCTAAATATAAGCCGAAAAATTCCAAAAACCTATTAGTGCCACTATTAACCTCTTAAGGCTGTAAGGGCTAATAATTATAAAACGATTTTAATAGTTTAAATAAACTTTAAACTAATAAAAAAAAGACGTGGCATTTATTACCGTTATATAGGTTTTTCTATATATAAACGATATAACCTCTAACTATAAAAATAGCAGGTAATTATTTAGCATAGCCATTTTATTTAAAGTGTATAAATCGATAATAAGTCGAAACTTTGCTTTATTTTTTTGCTATAACCACACAACGAAGATTGCATATACAAAGGGTGTAAACCCGTCGACCCACTCTATTTTACTTTGCTTATAAAGTTTATTAAAAACTTTATTAACAGCTTTTTGATCGCAGATGCTTAAAAAATATATTTTAAAATTTAACTTAATCTTTTGCTAATTATTAATTAGCAAAATTTTTATCTGCTTTTTTTTAGATATATTAATAATATTTTAATTATACTAAATCTCCGGTATTTTATTGAGCAGTTAAAATATTTCTTTGGCAATAATGTTACCGCCTATATAAATTAACTGGCTATTAAATGCTTAAACTTTGTTAATTTTAATAGATTTTTTAATACTAAATATTAAAAAAACCTTAATAATATAAAGCTTATATAAATTATTAAAATCTAATAGCTAAAAATTATTAATTATAGCAAAGACGTTAAAAAGATCGGTTATATTAGTAAAGTTTATAAAAATATTGCACTATTTTGCCGCATTAATCATATTAGCTACATATATAATATTTATATTAAAAGCACTAAAGGTAGCTTTAAATAAAATCTTATAGTACTTTATTAAATTAATTACATTAGTAATTTTTAGTGTCGCTTTAATAACTACAGATTTAATAACAAAAGTTATAAATAATAATTAGTTAATATAAAAAGTATTAAAAAACTAAAAATCGTTAGAAAAATAAATCTTTATATTAGCGATCGCTATATTAGCCTGCACCGTATTTACTGCAGTTAGATCAGCCGCAGTTATAACAGCCGTATTTAATAACGTATTTATAGCTTATGCAGCGGCTATACTGGCTATAAACAGCACAGCTTTAAATAATAACTTTTAAAAGCTTTTGACCTGTCTGCCTATATAGGGATTCTCGCCTATTATGCCTAACCTAATGCTTTTAAGCACTGCTTTAGCTTTTAAAAATAAGTTAGCTATTATTACTAACCTTGGCATAATAAATCTAACTAAAGCTGCTACTCCGTTTTTATATATAAGCTTAAATATAAAATTTTTATCTGCTAATAAAAGCTTATATAAAGTAGGCACTATAATAAAAACCTTTAGCATAATAATAATATCTTTAAATAAAATTACTTTTTATACACATAGGTATATATATAAAAAAATTTAAAAAAGCAGTTTAAAATTATTATTATTAGCAAATATAATCTTACTTTTTAAATAATTAATAACCGTTTTTTTTAGGTTTAAAAAACCGTTACCTAAAAGTAAGCCAAAAATAAAATCTTTTTTAACGACCTATTCTAATTTTTTTATTTTAAAAAAAACCAAAAATCTGTGCTTATTAAAGCTTAAAAAATAGAGTGTAAATTTTACATATTCGGTATAATAAACCCGACCTTTGCTAATACCTTTAACTTTACTTTTGTAAAATTTTATTATATGTTTAACCATTTCTAATAATCGCCGCAAAATAAACGTACGACTAGCTCTAATATCTATACATACTATAACATTGTTACTTTTAAATTAAGTATAAGCAATAATTTAAAAGTATATATAATTATTAGCGTTGCTTTTAATAACTTTATCTAGATTATAAAGCTTAAACAAAGCTTTGCAAATCCTAAATAAAATTTGCTTTTTGTTTTTACTTATAATCTTTGCCGTAATAAAAACTATATTTAAACTAAAAAGCGGTAAAAAACTTACCAGGCCTTTATCGCATGCCTTAAAGTGCTAAAACAGTACGTTTTATAAAAAAAAAATATATAACATCGCTTATAAGTATATATAGCTAAAAGCGTAAATAAATCGCTTTTAATTTGCTTAAAAACCTATTTAGCGTATTATTTAATATATTAATCTTTAAAGTAGCTAAAGTCGAACGTTTTTTTATAAAACTTATAAATAATACTATAGTCGATCATAATAAAAGCTTTATTATTATCAAAATCTAAAAAGCTAGATAATACGTTTAAAGTATTTTTAGTTAGCTTTTTTTCGTTTCTATCTGATTTTTTAATAAAATTAGCGCAGTTTTTCTTAGCTTTATTATATTTTTTTTTACGTCGGTTATAACTACTTTTTTTATTATTATCTCTTTTTTTTTAATTAAAATCTTTTTTTTTATTAGGCTTGTCTGCTTTATTAATTTTATTTTTATTTTTATCTTTAAAAAATGGCTTAAAAAAGTGCTTTTGCCAGGCCGCTAATATTAACAGCAGTCGAGTGTATAATATATAAATTATATACTTTTTTAGCGACTTTAAAAAGTCTAGTACTTAAAAAAATTATTTAATATTTAAGTCTATTTATAACTAAATAATAGTTATTACGCCGTGCTAATTTTAATTTTTTTTATTAAACATTTTTATTATTTAAATATATTAAAGCTTGCGCTAAATAAAATTAATTATAGCGGTATTATTATATATAATATGCTATAAAATAAAGTAACTTTTATTAAATTTTTTTATAGCTATAAAAGCCTATATAGCAAATTAACTAATAAGTTTTTTTAATAGCTTGTTTAGCCTTTGCAACCGCAAATATATATAATAATTAGTAGTAAGCTTATTGTTTTATTATTATAACGCTGGTCTTATAAATAAAACTTAAATTTAGCTAAAAATCTGCTGTATATTAGAGTTAGCTATAAATAGGTCTTTTAAAAACGATTTAATACGTTTAATAAAATAAAATACGTTAATAAAAACGACTTTATTATTTTTAATAACTATTCTGTTATTATTTAAGTTTTTTTTATTAAAATTAAATAATCTAATATCTAATTGCTTCAGTCGATTAAATTTTAAAAATAATAATGTCGATTTTTGCAGTATAGCGTTAACGCCCCGATTATTTAATCTTAGTAGCAAAAAAAAAAAATCATTATTATATTTATAACGCCGTCGACGCGGATTGTCGAATCCGCCACTCGGATACCCCGGTAGACTAAAGGGTTTAAAAGGTCTTAGAAAACCTAAATATTAGCTAAAATTAAAATAAAATAGTCTAAAACCGCTATTACTTATTGGCGGGTTTTTATTAAAATCTTTATTATTAAAAAGCTTTTATTATATAAAATTATATAAAATATTAGCTAATAAGCTATCGCTATTTTTATTGCTGCTTTTATTATCTTTATTATTAAAGTCGTTTAATACAGCAGCAACTAGATAATGCTGGTGTATACTTAAATAATATAAAATAAACCGGCCTCTAGCTTTTAAATTATTAATATACCGATATAATATAAAGTACTATAATAATCTGTTATAGCATAACTAGCTATATGTTAGTAACACTTCGATATTTAAAATAATATTGTTAAAATAAACACTAGGCTGCATAAGCGTCGAGGTAGGCTTTAAATATTTTTTCTAAGGCATTACTGTCGCTTTAGCCCCTATTATATTAATTAAAGTTCTCGGCAAAACGGAGGTATAATTAGCGGCTAAAATAAAAATAGATATAAAAGCTACCAAAGATATATAAGCATATTAAATAAATAAGTTTCTAACTATTTTAAATTTAGGTTATAATTTTTAATTATTTTAAAAGGCCTATTAAACAATATAACCAAATTTTAATATAAGTTATAATAGTGCACTAAAAACTAGTTAAAATAGCATAGACTATAAAAATTTTAAAGATAATTTAGCAAAAAAATTAAATGCCGACAGTTATAATAAAATTAAATAAGCGATAAGTTTAGCCAACCTTTTTTTATTTATACTAACCTGCTAATAATTTTTAAATATTTTGCTTTAAATTTAATTAAATCGTTTTTATAAAGCTTTAAAATTAAAAAGGTTTATTATAAACTTTTAAAATAATAAAAAATAATTTATAAAACGTTAAAATCTGTAAAAACGTCCGCGCTATAATTTTTTTTTATTAAATAAAATATTTATAATAAAACCAACGCTTTTAGTTAATATATTTAATTACCTTTGTATAATAAGTATATTTTAGTTTATTTTTTCGTTTTAAGCGTTTTATCGCTTAAACTTTTTGTTTATATAGGCCTAAGTCGGCTGGTTATTACTATATTTGCTTAAGACGATACCGGGTAAGTTAAGTCTTGCAGCACTGCCTTTTATATTTAAAAGGCCTAGGCTTTTTATAGCCGGGTCCGTGCTTATAATAGCCGATTAAATTAGCCGAGCCGGTAGTTAAATCTATAATACTTTCAGTCGGGACTGTCGGGATTTAGTATGCCGAGGCAAAATAATAGCTGCAAAAATAATAAATCTGTTAAAGCTAGATTTTAAACATAACAGCAGCTTATTAAATATTCTAAATTGCCTATCGTTAATAAGTCTGGCTTTTTTTAATTTTAAAGTCGAGTTTTTAATAATAAAAAAAGTTTTAAAAACTTTAACCTATAATAACTTAAAGTTTTATAATATATTAAAGTCGTTCTGTTTTAATATTATAGATCGTGCCGATTAAAAAAAGTCGGCTGTAAATATAAACTTTATTATAACAAATAATAAATTATATAAAATATATTAGTAATAGCTTTTATATATAAATAAAAAAGTATAATAAAATATACTGTAAATATATAAAAATATATAAAATTTATAATATAAAAATATAAAAAAATATAACGTTTTTAACTTATAAAATTTTTTAAGCCTTGGCTATCTGCCACCTGTTATTAGCTGGTTTATAATAACTTTTACATTTACTTATAAATTTAATTTAGCATATAATTTAACATTTAAAAATTAAATAAATTAATATAAGGCGAATTATAAAAAAATTTATAATAAAATAGTAATAAAAAAGCATAAAAAAATACGTTTAATATAAATAAAAGTAACCGTAAACGTTGAAATATTTAGTATATATACTAATATCTAAATGTGGTAAAGTTTTAAATAGCATAGCTGTTAATATAGTAATAAATATAAAAGTTTAAATATTAGCTATAGTTTAATAAAAAGTGTATATAAAAAAGACAAAAAATATAAAAATTTATTATAATTTAATATCTTAGCAGATCTTAGCGTCGGAGATTTAGCATATAAATCGTACAGTCGGCCGCAGGCTTAGCAAGTAGTAAAGTCGGACAAAGTTAATAATAAAAGTACGTCGATGTCTAATAATTAATAAAATAAGGTTAGATCTGCATAACTGCGCCAAAGGTTGAAAAACCACTTTAAAGCGGCCGTATAAAACGAAATAAATAGCCTATAAAACAACTAAAGCACGCACTACTGCTTTAAAAGTTAAAAAACCACTTTAAAAAAGTTATATGCAAAGACTATTAGGTGTTAAAAAACCAATTTAACTAAAATGCTAACTTTATAAACGTCGTTAGAGGTTAAAAAACTACTCCGCAGGCGCTTATTCTGCCGGCAGTAAAAAAAAAAAAATAAAATAACGATTTTTATAACGCTAGCTACCATTTAATATAGTATACCATAAGGTGTAGTACAATATTAATAAAAAATAGTATATTAAATCGAATAAAAAATATAAATTAAAAAAAAAGGCTGTAAGCCCTCCAAAGTGGAAAGGCTTAATAGGCAGTATAAAAACCTCTAGTTTTTATTATTTATCTAATCTATATAAAGACTAGCGTAGACATATATAAGAGGGTATTTATAAAAACCTCTTACCAGTCTATATCATTTATAATATTTACTAATATTTTATTATATAAAAAAAGTTTAAACTAAAAAACTATATTTAAATAGCTTTATATTTAAATATTTTTATACTTAAATAAATTAGCGGTTAAAAAAATAAAATCTTTTATTATATAATTTATTAATTAATTTAATAGCTTTATATTTAAATACCTTTATACCTAAATAAACTAGCGGTTAAATAAATAAAATCTTTTATTATATAATCTATTAATTAATTTAATTAGTTAGTTTATTATTTAATAACTAATTTAACTGTTAATTTAATATATAGCAGTTAACTTAGTATATTATATAAAATCTAGCACATAGCATTAAATCTAATATATTGCGGCAAAGTAGGTGCATTATAGTTAATTAAATGCATTATAGTTAATTAAGTGCATTATAGTTAACTAAGTATATTATAATAAAAGCAGTAAAAAACCGCTTTTTATTTTAGCAATGCTGCTATAATAACAGTAATAAAAAAACAAATAAAAGCTAAATATAATTTAGCTAATCAAAAGCTTTAAAAGCTAAATAAAGTGGGGCAAAAAATATAAATACGCTAGTATTTATATACTATTATACTTAAATATTTATAATATTTACTTTTTTAATACAGATTTTTTTTTTTAAATAAATAATAATAACTAGGCTTAAATAAAAAATTTTTTTTATTATAAAATCTGCAGTAAAAAGAATTTTTTAAGGTAAAAAAAACCTTTATTTTACTCCAGTCGTACCTCCTTACGTTAAAAACGAAGGCAATAGATGTGATTTCTATTCGCATTTATCATGGATCCATTTTGCTGCCTATCCGGATATTTTAAATAAAAAAAGAAAGCCTCGCGCTGCGAGTTTGACAAGAGTGGGACTTGAACCCACGCGGATTGCTCCATGAGGAAATTGTGTTAAGGTAACCTTAACCTCACGCCATAACCAACTCGGCCATCTTGCCAGCTTCACGGATGTTCCATTCGAGTCGTACGAGAGACTAACCACGAGGTGTGAGAAGCAAGGTCAAAACTCAAAACCCCACAAGGGTCCTTTTTGCCAAGTCACACCACCTATGACTAGGTCTAACTGCAGCGTTCTGTCCTGCGAGATGAGCTTGCTCTTTCGATACCAGGTTCCGTTGCAGCAGAATATCTAAATTACAAGTAAAAATTCGACTCGCAAGCCTTGTCCAGGCCGATATATCCTGCGATGACAGAGTCGAACCACGGTCGGCAACTGGCTGACACGGTTCTTGACAATCTCAAATACCAGCATGACTGGACCGAGCTCCAACTCCTAACTCACTCGCCCGCAACCTCGGAGCCTCTCATGCGGCCGATGGTCGCTGGTCTCCCGCCACGCCGGTTGTATGTGCATCCGGACGATCAGATTGAAATGGTGAAGTCTATCGCCGTCCCGGACAGCAAGATCTTAGACACCCCGGAGGTCGAGTGGGTGCTGCCGACTCACATCTCCGAGAAGTGGACTCTCAAGCTGTTTGCGGCCGTGTTCGATTCACTTCCCGCGCATCTTTCGGCTCGGCCTGGGCGCCCCAAGAAGATCGTGTTGGCTACGATACATGACGATTCTACCATTGTGTACTATCTACTGCATGATGGAATCGTCAAACCTCGACAGAACTAAACTCATGCTGCCAACAATACGCGATTGGCCCCCCCCCCGCAACAGAGTGCGTGCTGCTTCAAGGCTCAAATACTACCTTCTGCACCTGCATCTTGTCGAACATGTCGTACCCCGAGACTGCTTCGGAAAGGGGCATGATATGGTCAAACATGAAGCTTTGACAGGTCAGCAACCAAACGTGCCGGAGTCCACGGGAGTGAGAGAACCAGCCCTACCTGAATACATGTTGCTTCTTAGCAAGGACTTTGAGTGCATCAGGAAAGACTGATCGAACTGGGCATCTACCCATCTGGACCCGCACATTTTTACTACGCCATGGTCAGTGTCAACCTGTGCATGGCCGGATAGGGCCTTGACATACTCGTATCCATCAGTGGCAGTAAATGGCATCTAGATTAGATGTCAGTGGACGGGCCAGAGAAACTCTTTTGGTGGTAACATTTACATCAGAATTATGGACACCGATGCTACTGATGAATCCGAACGGCCTTATCACTTCATAGGCAGTTCTCAACGCTGGTTTCAGACCAACTACTTCAATCACGACATCGGCGCCGCGTCCTCCGGTCACTTCCTTGATTCGCTTGGTTACGCCTTCAGGATCTATCTTGAAATTCAGGGGCTCGGCACCCAAACTTCGCGCGATCTCGAGCCGGCTCTCTACACCGTCGATCGCGAACAGATGTTTTGGCTTGTATTCCAGTGCCGAGACGACTGCGCACAACCCTACCGGCCCACAGCCAATCACGACCGCCGTTGCTTCAGTAGGATCTTGCATTCCAAGGTTGTTGAAAGCATTGCGTGCCCCGAAAAAGCCGGTGGGAAAGATGTCGGCCATGAGAATGAGAGCCTTGTCGTCAATCTCAGAAGGAGCCTTTACTACAGTTCCATCCGCGAAAGGGACTCTAACATAGTCGGCCTGAGCTCCGTCTAGACGTTCCGAGCCGAAGAGCAGGCTGTTCACGCAGCGGGATGAGTACCCGTTCTTGCAGTAAAAGCAGTTCATGCTTCGAGAATTAGTCCAGAGAATGCATGCTCCACCATGTGTGTGCCCGCTGGGTAGACAATATCATACCAAGATGTCGTAAACGGCGCAACGACCTTGTCGCCAATCTTGACTGTTTGGACGTTTTCCCCAAGTGCAACGACAATGCCAGTGAATTCATGACCCATAATGAAACCAGACGCCGCAGGTTCATGACCCCTGAACATATGCAGCTCTCTAGACAATAGTCAAATAATCTCTCCATGGCGGCGGGGCTACGCCATAGGAAGCATTGAAGTCGAAAAGGGATGAACCTACGAACCACAGAGCCCGGCCGCGAGGACCTTCACGATGATATCGCCATCGTTCTGAACTACTTTACGTCAGCAAGGCCCAACCTCATGACATATTCTAACAGGGCAGGCTATGCGGGATGGGGTGACAAGCTAGAAGCCTTTTGGGCAGGCAAGGCAGCGGGGAGTCGTTTGCTTACTCTTGGGCACCGGTCTTTGCTGCAGTGAGACCCTATATGGCCCATCGAAGACGACCGCATTCATTATATCTGGCAGCTCCATATTGGTTGATAAGCCGAACTTGCAGTTCCGATTCCTATCTCAATCTAACGCTGTCTAGAACGCGTTGCTACTAGGATGCCACCCGACTTGTCAGATCCTCCTTGGACGATATGCAACGGTGACCTTGACTGACGAAGCAGATCACGCCTGAGAGAGTAGACGGTTGCGATTCGGCACGCCTACATGTTATACAATATACATGCGGCAGTTCAAAATCAAGTGAGCCAAAAACGGGTCGCATTGAAGCGATGTCGGCATCTAGTGGAAATTTTCTGCGTTTAACTTAACCAGTACAGTAGTAGCGCCGCCATGATACAATGCTCTGAATAATGTAGGGCCTCGCCCGAGGCGCACAATATTTAGATGCGCCGATTTAGATGCGGGGAGCTCAAACTGCTTATTTGTCCAAGCCAAATACCTACCTAACTCGGTTGGGCACAAATTGTGTTCAATGGTAGAAAATTGCCTGCAAAGACAAGAGGCATGCTATTCGTTCAATTTCTGGGCAAGTGAAGACTTTGCATGAATAGAGATTCGACGCAGTACCTTAATAACTCTGGCATATCTCATCATTGGCCAAACAGTTCACATCGATCGACGTGCGGATCGAGCGGGCACACGCTCATCCGTCGAGTGGGAACGGTAGGCCGAAATGGCGAGAAGGAGAATCAGCCGCTTATTCATATCGCCTAGCAAGACTGCTTGTCGGACCCCGCGGCCACGGTGTGCTGCCGCACAACATCGTACATGGCGTCTTACCAGCTATGCGACAGAGATCGAAGTCACCGACCTACAACACGACGCTGATCCGTCCCTAACCCAGCGGCTTGCCGAAGCGTTGGGGTTTGAGAAACCCATCGTTTTCATATACGATGTCCATAGATAGTACCTGGAGCCCTTCGTCGATTTGATTTGTACGGGAATGCTGTGAAAATGTCTGCTTATTGGGCCCAAGGGCATACCCCGATCAGAAGCCCGATGACAGTTAACAGTAGGTATAGACAGGAGCCCCGCAAAAGAAAAGACGGTGTAGAACAAGTCAGGCTAGTGCCTGTGTAGGCGCAAGGTGCGGTGAGGAAACACCTCTGGAACCCCCATCGACTTGGTAGCGAGAGCCGTCGTCAAATGGAGGCGTTACTCGGCTTGTATTCACGAACCGTCCCCAGCGAGGAGCGGGGCCTTTGTTGAATCTGGGGTCTGCGCTCAACGGGGCTAGGTACAGTAAGGCCGCCCAGTAACCTAGGACGTATCTTACAATCATCAACAATTTGCGATTCTCTGTATCTCGCTGCGTGAGCCGTGCCGCATGCCGTGCCGCTTGATTGGCTACTGGGAGGGTATACAGGATGCCTGGTCAAGTACGTGCAGAAAAGTACCTGTGGGCAGGCTTGGTGAACCACCAAGTGCTAACAAGGTGCGGCTCAGAGAAGCGGCTCAGCGGCCCCCAGCCGACTACACTACCTCGAGTGATCAACGTAAGCGGCTGAAATAGGACTACACATCAAGGACATCGGACGACGACCAGTAGCTCAGTTGCCACTGCACTTGATGCTCATTGCGGCGCACCTGCGACACGGCGACTCGATCCTCCTCGGGGGGTACGGCTTTCATGGTTGTCCGTACGAAGTAAAGCCAATAAATATGATGGATGATGTGACTTAGTTGATCGGGACAAGGGTCATTGGGGTATTCAAGGTACATAACGCACCACGTTACAACATTGCCCACGCTAAGCCTCCACGTTGACGCATACAGAGACGCATACAACGGACCACCTACCTTAGCTGCCCGCTGCCATGGACACTCGGAACAAAGGAATATGTCCCTTTCCGATTATCTGGTTCGGTTTCTTCGGTCTCGTTTGAATCCCTCGACTGGTCTGCTTAAGCCTTAGGATCAGGACCCTTGAAGAACAGACAGGGGAACGACTTCGAAGCCCTACACACACTACGTCGGGGTGGCAAGGCGTCTCGTGCGGTGGGACGCTGATATTGAAGCTTATCCTCACTTACACTACCTACATACCTTTTCACCTGGGTTGGATGACTGATGATGGGTGGGTGACATTCAGCGTGGCCCATATGCTGTAAGATTGGACAAACAAGCCTGAAGGAGGAATGGATCTGGAGTTGGACTTGGGAAGGATGCTCTCTACCTAATCTGGGACGTTCAACCATTGGAGGCGGCTGAACAGCTTCAATGGAAGTAGGTCCTGTTGCAGATGGGGCCCAGGCCCCAAGATGGTCCCTGCGCCTGCACTTGGCCATTGCTCAAGCCGTCCTACGTGCCAACCTTGCTAGTGAGGCGGAGTAACCAGCTGTTGATCGCATTGACATCCAATAGCACCTGCAGCTCCTTTACTAGCCCATGCTTCAATCCCCATTGCAAGCAAGTGCATCCCTTGTATCATTGGCCATCCAAGCCTGCTTGACATGGGACAAGAACTGGGATAGTATTAGGTACGCGGGTACTACCTCCATGTAAGTAACTAAGTACTAATAAAGTAGGTACTATTCTCATGTCGTCACTGCAACTTCCGCCTTTCTATCTATGTAGGTGGTACATACTGCCGGTCTCATTAGCAATTAATCAACCTCAATGGTAGCTACCAAGATGTAAGATATAGGTAGCAGAGCGAAACTGCCATCTATATGGGTGCTCCCTTAGAGTGCCCTCTTTCCTCTCAGCAGCAACCGAACAGGATCTTGAATAATTGGAAAAGAGGGCACGTCGTACTTCCCAAGGAATAAGCAGTATATTATCGTTTAATTGATTGCATTTCGCAGCCCTATTGTTCTTAGTGTGCACACTACACGCCTATCTATTAAGTATCCATAGGTCTCCAGCTCTTCGAATCTCGAAGCCGCCTGCTGCCTCACTTTCTACACTAATAGATTACCTAGATATAAAGATACCTGGGTTGGAACCCAATGGCTACCTCTAATAGTAGGTAGCAACTCATATCTCCTTGATCTCGATACCCAGCATCTTTTACGAATGCATGCGTTGCAGTTTATGCAGAACACTGGTACCAATAACGTCATCTTTAATCCATGTAGATTAGGTACTTAGTTGAGCCTTTAACTACCTTAGTACTAAAGTAATCTACTAAGGCCGAAGCGGAATGCATCTCCAAGCTCTGTCCAAAGGAAAGGTCTGCTGACGAAACCCCCCGTACCAAAGAGCCCTCTTATTGACTCTCTTCTCTGTGACGTCCTCATTTGGCATCCTCAACAGCTTGAGGCCTCCGTTTCCCCACTACACAGGGTGGCATTGGCTCCTCATTTTCCTAAGCTAGGTACCAAGTAGGTAGTCTAGGTAGGGAGCCCTGCTCCCAACCAACCAGCCTCTCAAGTGGAAGATGTGGGCGGCCATGCCAATCCGGCTATTGATAAATTGACACAACAAGTCCGTTTAAGATCCAGGCAGCACCGCTCCCAGTTCAGACTGAAAGTCTACCCGGCTCTGGCATCACCCAGAAGTCACAGTGGTATCAGCGGCTTGCTCTATTGTGTCGACGACTACCAGAGCCAGGTGAGAGGAGTTACCCTGCGTCCCGTATCCTGTGGACGGTGTGCAGTTCGCGGCTAGCTGACAGCGTACGGAATGCGGAATGCGGCTGTACTAAGGAGGTACCCGATAAGTATCTACTTCGCATGCAGGTCAGACGCGCTATTCCACATCAACATCGAAGATGATGGTCGAGTTGATGAAATGGCCAGTCAGCAGTGTATTTTACCAGTACGGTAGGTATGCAATGCAACCATGGGTCCAATGGTGCCGTCCCAACCAAAGGTCTTGCTGCGCGGCTGGTGAAAACCCTCATAGACGGACATCAACGCCATCAACGCCATCCGTGCTAGGAAGTTGATATTGACATCACGGCGAAGCGTCTCGACACTAGCCCCCAAGACCTGCATCCAAATGACATGGTTGACCGCTAGCAGGCGAACACCCGGAATCCAAGGCGTCGTATGACTAAGAACCCATTGGAGGCAAGGTGCGCATACGGTGTCTGAAGACACACCGGCCTACCTAGGTCACCAGTTAGAGCGCTCATCCATCTATGTTACCTGGTCTCTGTGAATATAGGCCGACGAGCAGACGCACTTCGATCCTACAGCCGAGGGCACTCGTCGGCTTTCTCAGCTGTATGTAGATTGCCAAAGGTATCTGCCTGATGGGAAAGAGATTGCTCTCAATCTTGCGCAAAAGACATATCGCATATAGTCAGTACGTGAACTAGGAAGACGGATACTGGGTAAAAAGGAGTTGCTGGTTCAGCTGAGGAAGGGAGAAGACGCAGCAACCACTCAGCTGGTTATATCACCTCTGCCTCACGCTGTCTTATTCTTCCCATCCTTACCTTGTGCAGGCGTTGCTGTCTCCTTCGGCTACGGTGTCGACAGCTGCTTGTTCAGAACATCATATGCATATATGATATATGCAAGGGGTCCAACTGAGCGCGATATACCAGTCGTCTCGTCTCACCCGTCACATCCGTCCACCATATACCTCTACTCCCCATCATATGATACCTAGGTCTGGTTTAGCTGTGTTTTGTTGTATTAGCGGAAGTCACCGAAGCTGAATCACTTTTTGCAGCTGCATTCTCTGCATTTTCTTGTCCCCTTCGCTGGCTTTGCTATTTGTCTGGCCAAAAGATGGTGCAAAGATCTGCTCGGAGTCGACAAATGCTTTTTTCTAACCATTGCCTATCCACCTCGGCCTTCTTTAATATCCAAAACCAGCGCCAGTTATAGTTTTTTTTTTTACCTGCCATCTGGCCTATATCCGGACTTGTTTGTCTATATCAAATTCAATATTGCTCGGCCGCCTCTTAAAAGGCTTTCTTGCCTGGAAACTTCATATTGCTCTGCATAGGCTGGCTGACGCCTATGAAATCGTTTTCCACCATTGAATAAGTACGTGATCAGTTAACTACCACCTTAGTCCTAGATGCTCATGCTCAATACCTCTTCCTTCTTGAGTTAGCAGTTCCGTACCCCCCCTTTTCTTTTTCTTTTCCCACTTTATCAGTTTAAAGACATTTTTTTTTCTTTAAAAATAGGAAATTTAATACTAGTTATGAAGAGGGGTTAACTAGCTAGTCTATAAGAGATCTCGTCCCGTCTCGCTCACCATATCCCACCTACATAAACAGCTAGCTAAGAGCCTGTAGCCTGTTGGCTTACCCTCTTTAAGCACATCACTTCGGTGCCTACACTTTCTTGTCTCCTGCGCACTAACTGGTAGCACCTAACCGAGGTACCTGAGTAGGCGAGTACTTACACGCGGTGCTCCACCTTTTCTCCAGACTTCACCAACATCTCGAACAGGAGGCAGTCTGCCTCAACGTTGAGAAGGACTAGGAACAGATTCATCAAGTTGACAATTAGAATACCAAGCCATCTACCGGATATTCATGTCTGGGTAGTCGCTCTCGACGTCGGCGGCGAGTTGATGCATGTGTATGTATGCTGGTCCCCATCCGCCGCAGGTTACCTGCCACAGGGTTCGGTCGCAGCCCGCAGGTCGCTTGCTTACCTCTTTTGAACAAACTGGGCCTTCGGCATTATTTCCCCGTCTACTAATCAACCCGCTGCCTCGGAGCGGATAATCACTCATACCTGGGCCTGGGTATCAGACACGAACGAAATACTTAGCGGCAGGTAGACGCCTGTGCGCATTCCGAGAAGAGGCGAAGAGGCTCAGCCGCTCTGGTCAGGGCCGGGCCCATCTGTTCCCCAGAAACTAAGGTCCTGCAATCTTACCATCAATATCCATCTTCACTACACTACATATCTATCTGTCTGCCTCCCCGTACGAAGGAGTAGGCGCCGCATGCAGAGCTGCACCTACACCTCCTGTCGCCTAAATACCGGTACGCGGTAATCTCTGTGCTGCGGACGACTACCTCATGGGTCTGGATTCCAACACCCCATTCCAGGTAGTTGGAGAAACAAAACAAACCGGCACAGAACCGGCTGAGCAGACCGTCTGATTAAAAACCCACCCACAAATCTCTCGCGCCCTGTGCACATCCGTCGATCATAGCCAGTCGATAGGCCCGTCCAGTTGACCACTGGACCGTCATCTCGTTCCCTGGTTCGGCTGCCCTGACCTGGGATCGGTACTTCTACAGTTAGGTACGAAGTAGTGTAGGTACACTACTGAGTCGGTCGATCGAACGGGGAACCCTTGTTCCTGCCCTTGTGCCTTATGCGGATTGGGTTTGGTCCACGATACGACATCGCTCGATCAGCAACTGGCTCCATCATCGACGGAGCGTTAGGTACACTAGCGTGCTGGGGGCTCGTAGGTTGTATCTACTTTACTTAGGTACGGCTATAGTGAGGTACACCTACCTTAGGGTGCTACACTTAGTAGTGTAGGTACATGAACTCTCGAGCTCTGCGAGCTAGCACTGCACCAACCCAACCTAGCCACCGTGGACCTACCACGCCTCCCTAAGCTGCACTGACCTTCAGTCGCACTGGCATGCATCTGGCAATTTGACTTGATCCTGCCCACAGGCCCCAGCATCAGGTTGTCTCTTTCTTGGCCCTCCATCCCTCAGTCATCCCGGTCCATCGCCCGCCCAATCCAGGTTAGGTTAGGTTAGGTCACTTGAGGAACGTCGTCTTGCTGCTACGTCCAGCTCCCAGGCGCCCAGTCCCACCAAAATAGCGCACACGCGAAAGAGCCTCCGCGAAACCACGTCTCTTTCCCCGCCCTAATTGATTATCGAACGCTAAACCTTGCCACTTGCGGCGGCTGGTCTGCATCTTATTATTGTTCCCAGTACATATTCCACCTGGCGTGCCAGGCACGGCGGGACGAGTTTGGGAGGGCGAGCGAGCGAGCGAGCGAGTTGGGGTATACACAACTCATCGGCGACTACCATTGTGGCACACTCTCTCTTCGGCCCATCGTTAGGTACCCAGCTCGTGATCCAGCGACTGGGAGACGGGTCTCTCGTTAATACGGACAAATCTATACTGGTACCAAGACGTTGCAGCCGATTCCCTACCCTGCCCGATAGGTTTCAACGCATCGCTAGCTATACCACCACGTATTCTACTCTACCTATCTCATCGTGGTCCCCTGATCCCCACGTTTCCTGGTTTCCGTGTCTTTCCAGGTACTGCCACCCATCTATTGCTTCTTTCTCATCTGCCATTGCCACCCCCAGCCGCCGGCTTCGTTAGTTACCCCTCCAAGGCAAAATTGCGACTTCGTTGATCCAAGTTCAGTGAAGTCATTTGTGTTTATTTTTAAGCGTCTGGATCCTTGGACACAGCACCTCTCACTTGCATATAACGCCGTGGACCTTCGTCTCTCTTCCCCGGATCTCCTGGCTTGATTGGCGTTATTTCCCTTTTGGTTTTTGAGGGGTGGTATCTTTTTGGTGGGCTCCCCCGTAGCGGAGGTACGAGCATCTCTGCAACATTTACGTCTGGCGAAAATTGAGTACGCGGCTCTATCGCCGCATATAGAGTCTTCAAGTGTGTGCACTCATTATCTTGCTCTGCTTCGACGGCCGTGTGAGGACAGCAGCCACCACCAGCTTTGGCCATCATTACAATAAAGAAAGGGGAAGGGCTATCACACCAGCGTCGGCGACATAATTATATTCAAAAGAAGCCAGTGGGGTCACGCCGGAATTGACGACCATCCTTCCTGTAGCCGGTCGTATTTTAAGCTACTCGGGAAAAATATTCAACATTCTGACCATGTTCCAAGTTGATTAATGCGTGAAAAACGGGCTACTTCATGCCAGTCACCGAAAGCATGACTTCATCTGCTGGTCCGGCAACCGCTCACGACCCGCCAGCTAACGACTTTTATGATCCGGATGAGATATTCCCGCAAAACAGCCCCTTAATGAAGCCTCGCGTTCTCAAACTCAAGCTTTCGCCTTCTCCGCCGGCAGCCCCTCTTCCTATAGTCAGTCTTTCACCTCGTCTTGGCGGAAAGTCTTCTAATCGTCGACATAAGATCGAACCCAGTCAAGGCGATGCTGTGCTAATACTGCACCTCGATGGTGGAAGGCGCCCCGAGATATCTCAGGAGGCAGGGGATCGACCGCTTGACCATTACTCCGAAGACGGATGTCACGGTCAAAGCGAGTCCGAAGAAACAATGGGTTCCGAGTCGGAGGATGAAGAAGGGATTCGGAGCAACGACATGTCACCGCTACCGTTAACAAACTTCACCAAAGCCGTTGTTCAACTGCCACTTTCAGAGCCCGCTGCTGCAGTGCCGGGATCTGTTGATTTGATGTCTTTAGCAACGGATGCGCTTCTAGCTACTCAGGCCATTACAAAGGTGACTGGTGTGGATGATATGCACAGTGCAGCCCATGAAGCACAGGGCCCCCGAACTACAACAATCAGCAGAGAAAGAGAGATGCCCGTATTAAATACGAGGAGGCCAGTACTCGCACCACCGATGTCATCGTATCCAGCTCATGGTTTCCCGGAAGCGTACTCTTCGACACAATATGCACCCGGCCAAGTCTTGATGCATCCGAACAATGTAAGGTCGCCAACAAGCCTCCCCCTGGGAAATCGTGGTGAATTGGCTCCTCTCCAAACGGCTTCTCCGAGGTCTGACGAGACACTACCGCCAATACGGCAACAGTTCTTCGAGCAACTTCAGAGCTCGCCAAAGGATCTTGCTGTGCGCCCGGGCTTACCCTTTCTTCCCTCTCCACCAAAGGGCCCATCGCGCTTAGGAAGCACCGCAGGAAATCATACCTCTCCACGGGGCTCTTTCAACGAATCATACTATAATAGCAGTATACCATCGCCAGCTACCACGCAGCCTGCCTCGAGCCCTTTCTTGTTACCGAGCTTAAATAACAACCAATCTCCACCGGGATCAAGACCGGATTACAATGGCAGTGGAGCCAAATCAGAACGTTCGTCAATCACTCAGATTCTAACACCGCCCACGGACCGTATCGCGGACAGGATGAGCATCGATAGTATGACCAATCCTCAGGTCGGTCAGTTTATATGCACTTACCAAGGCTGCAACGCACAACCTTTCCAGACACAGTATCTATTAAATTCGCACGCCAACGTGCATTCATCCGCCCGACCACACTATTGTCCCGTAAAAGGGTGCCCTCGAAGCGAAGGCGGCAAAGGATTCAAGCGCAAGAATGAAATGATCCGGCATGGTCTTGTACACGAGTCGCCCGGGTATGTTTGTCCGTTTTGTCCAGATCGGGAGCACAAATATCCCAGGCCAGATAATCTCCAAAGGTATTTCTCTCTCCCAATACAAATGTCTGTTCTGTCTTCTGATATTCGCCGAGACATGTTCGTGTTCATCATGTCGACAAAGATAAAGATGACCCGGCGCTGCGCGAAGTACTTGCACAGCGCCCTGATGGCCCTAGTAGAGGTCGAAGACGTCGCGGTGGCCCTTGTCCTTGACGATGTTGGTTGCACCTCTTCTTCTCTCTTGAACAAGACAACGGAACCGGTGGACCGTTCAAAGGTACCCCCGAGGCCGCAGTTCTACCGAGGATGTACATATCGAAACGCAGGAGGCCACTTAGTGGTGGGTGATGTATATAAGCCAGTAAGAGGTTGCAGTGTTGACACCGCGGAACACGCATCAACTTCGGGAGTGCATGGCGTCTTGGGCGTAGAACGGATGTATCATAGGGGCAGGGAACATGTCACGACATGTTCATTGTCATTCTTTTTGTTCTCGTGCGCCACCTAGGGGCTCTTGGTGGCGGCGGTATTATTTCGTCCCCTTTTTTGCAGGAAGGGGATCTCCGGGTTGACTATTTACGAGTACCCACGAGTGTTGGAAGACGCTGAGTTGCCGTGACAAGGGGGAGGGCACCAAGCAGCTCGCCGGGCTTGCGTAACGAGAGACGAGCGATGAGAGATGATAGCGTACTATCTATACTACCTTTGCGCCATTGGGAGAGCAGGGAATTTATGTCCATCCAGAATAAGATATGTTTTGCAATGCAATATACCCCCTTTTGCTTATTTCCGTCACATATATGTTTATCAGGCCAAAAGGGTCAAAAAGCCGTGATTGCAATCTTACTATGCATGCCTAACTTTGTCAGCTCGTTGCCTCCAACGCGAAACTAAAACACGACCTTGGGACCCGTGGAATGTATTGGATGAAGAATCTATATATCTAGGGTTTGGTGGAACGTGGGAATAATATGCCTACTTTTCGAGCTCGTCTATACATATGATTCCCACGCAGCTAATTGTTGTATCGGATACTGATTATATAAAGGAGGTGTATATATATATATATGTATAAGGTACCTAACACTGTTAGTATCTCTTATCTACCTAAATAGGTAATTATGTTACTGTTATATATAAACTCAGCATGCAAAGGTGGCTCCCTATGTGAGCGTATATATCATCAGTACACCATCCTTGGGTATGCGTAATTCTCAAACTCCGCGCGTAGGAAACTTGAGAGGCAGCGCGTCAATAACCAAGTGCCTCTCCACCTCTCCCTGCCTGCCTGCCTACCTGCCTGCCTGGTTTAAACGTAGAGGCCATTTTCTTCGATATATGCTCTAGTTTAAAAAGGGAGACGACTGCCGTGATGAGTAGCGGCGCAGTGCTAGATGAAAGGCCGCTTTTTACCTGGCGGTAGGGTCGTTTACGTGCCATCTTGTCAGTGGGCGGTGAAGAATTGACGGCACTTATATTTCATAAAGATGTACCGGATTTGAGCACCGGAACGACACGAGTTGATTGTTATGTTTTCATTTTTCCTGGATAATGTGATGATGTCCACATGCGTTCCATCGAAGTTGTAACGGACCTTGATACCTGGTCCCCCCCCTTCAAAAAAAAAATTCAAAAAAAAAAAGCTAGACTCGCTAGACTATCCGGGTGTACATCTCTGTTCTTTACTTAACTCACTCATCCACGCATTCCCAAGTTCCAATAGCCACACTCCTGTCGCTAAATAACTCAACCAGTAGGCTGGTTTCGTCTAGAGAGGCGCTGCCCGCTTGCTCGATGACAAGCCACAAGCCTTGCGCGCGAGCAACGAGAGGGTCAACATCCCATTCTGCGGTCCGCAAACCAGATCCGACCTCTCGGAACTCACCCTCCCCAGTCGAGGCGAGAACATCTTTATGAGGCCCTCGACCTCTCTCGAGCGTTGCGCGGATTGTCGGGTGTGATCGCGGCGTTACTGTCCCTGCCGTGCCCATACTGCCCGAGATACCTCTCCTTGTCACGACGACGCTGAGACGCGTGAGGCGGTTGACGGAGATGGAGGCTCTCATCTTCTGCTCGCCGTCGCGAAAGGTGAGGGGAGGGAGCGGGGTGCGTAGACGGCCCGCCGCATCGGAAGGCACGGGAGCGACCGTACACTTCACATCGGAGCCAATGCGCAGAGTGAAGTCAGCTGTCTGACCGGGCTCGAAGGTTGAGCACACGATGGTGTACGTGCCGGCATCGACACGGGGGGTCGACGCGAGAGCGCAGCCACGGCGATAGTCACCCGACGTTGTAACCAGATCGCGGACCGTCACAGCAGTGACGCGCTTGCCGTTGGCCCATACGAGGTCTACATGCACCGGGATATCCTCCTTGGCGGTAGACAGCAGGATCGAAAGGGGCCCGGCTACCGGCAGGGTGATACTGAACTGCGGATTCGTCAGATAAAGGGGCGAGACAGAGTTGCCGCCACTCGTGCGATGTGTCCATCTGCTGTGTAACTCGGCGTAGTAATTCAGCTCGTCCTTTGCGGGGGCGACATCTAGGGCCGTGCGCGAAAAGAACGATAGGGTAAACGAGTAACTTGGCAGAGGCAGATCCTGGGCTGCGACTACGACGGTATAGCTGACACCCTCCTTGGCCTCGAATGGCGCGAGAGTCTGAGACGAGTCGACCAATGGACCTCGATAAACTGGCTTGTCACTCAATTGTACCTTATGGCCGCGGGTCTCGAAGATATATATGCTTATGAATCCCAGCATGTTGGACACGGCAGCCATGGTGGTGCTTGGTTTCCTGGAGATCACTAGCTCCTCATCTTGAAAGTGGCGGCTCAACAAAATCCACACCTGGCTGTTACCCTGAGCCTTCATGGAGTACTGGGGATTATGTGCAAATGAGCCAATCATGTTAGCCTCGGGAAGCGGCCATTCAAAGTGGTGATCTTGGCGGTGCGTGAACAGACTCGGGTTCCAATTTAAGAAGATTGACTCGAAATTTTGTGTCACGTCGTCAAAGCTGATCCAAAAAGAGCCCGGCTTGAGCTTGACGGGATGATCATCGGCTTCGCCTGGTACCTTCGGCGAGGCGGACCCAACTCCTTTCCACACAAGCCCATCGCACCAGGGGTTTTTGACCAAAAGTCTCCGGCTCTCAGCCGTCTCTGACATATCTAGGACTGCATAGTCATGCTCTCCCGCTAACCCGAAAGCTTCCTCTTCATCAGGCGATAGATGTCCCGTGCCAAGAGTAATGATGACATCGCCTAAATCATAGGCTTTTTTGACTCGCCGCCAAGTAGCGTTCCGATCCACGTCATCGCTCTGGAGGAATAACTGCTGGGGTATCCAGCCCGTCAAGATGCTAAGATCGGTGCCGGAATTGCTGCCGGGAAAGTCATAACCACCTCGGATTTTTAGGTACGCCTTCTCGATGAGTGCAGGCCAGATCGTTCGAGGATTTTGGCGGTCGACGACGTAAAGAGTGCGATCGTTGGAGGAATCTGGGAGACGGTCGTCGATAACGACCTTGCGGAAGCAGCCGTTAAAGAACATACGGAACACATACCGGCCATTGTCAGAAACCACCGGCCGCCCATCTTCTGGATTAACTGGGAACATCAGCGCAGGGAGTAGGGAGGTCGGACCCGGCCGAAGATGTTTCATGCCGGCACATAAACTGGCTACTACTGAGCAATCTGTCGTAATATCCTGCACTAGGTCATGGTCACCCGTGGCTTCTGCGACATGATCCCCCGCATTCTCGCTGTGGCTAGCCGTCTTGTCAATGAGGTCGGCAGGGCGCTTCCATCCCGCAAAGATGGCTTTTTGTCTAGACGATAAAGTAAAGGAGGAGGGGTCGCTTTCGACAGGTCAGTAAGCTCGTCGACTGAGAGAATATAACAGGCAGAGGCTACCTGTATGTGTCACCGCGGAAATATGACGGATCAGGATCGGACTCCCACGGAGGAAACGTGTTACCGTGGAGGCGAGAGTTGCGATATAATATTGTTTTCTCGCTTGTGGGGAGCTGACGGACCTGGCGTGGCAGTTTGAGCCTCCTTTCAACACGGCCGACGCTGTCCGTCACCCTGCTGGCCTTCTTCAGCGCCTCGGCCCTCAGAATCAACTCCTCGCACTTCTTGTTCATGCGTTTTCTGTCTATCGAGCTAGTCGCCTGCCTCGCGGCTTTCATGTAGAGCTCTGCTGCGGCTATGACATGGTCAAGAGCTTCCTTACCAGAACAGCATGAGGCCAGCCTCTCATGCTCCTAAAGCACCGAATCCCGTTAGTTTCTGCGTGTGATTAGAGCAAAATGTTGGGCTGGACTGGACTGGACTGGACTGAACTGGCCTACCTGAGCTTCTGCCTCCATGAGAGGGCGTGTGTCACGAGCTGGACAGGACACCCGTGTTATCCCCCTGTCTACCTAGTGATACTGGCACCTGCGGCCATTATCTAGATATATGGCAGTATCTACAAAGGATCATATGATGTGAGGACCCCCATTCAATAATAGAAGAAAGAGCTTGCCTCCTGCGTCAAGCGACAAAATGACCACGATTAAAAAAAGTTGCTTGATTGAGGGGCTACTAAAGTAGGATGTATACAAGTCAGTAGGTTGCCGTATTTTAATCGTTATTGCAGTTGACCGCTCGGTATAACGAAGGGATGGCTTGTCTTGCAATAGGCGGCTTGAGCTCTCCTCTCACCTCAACCGCAACGGCACGCACTCCCTACATGTACCTACATGTGTACGTACTTCCCTGTAGATGCCTATTAGTACTGTACAGTACCTAGATACTGTATACACAGTGAAGATTACTGTAAAACAAATAGGTACAGTGTAGGTACAGGGACTAAGGGTCGGGGAATGGCTGCCGGCCATTTCGGAAGCCCCAGTTGGCTACAAGAGAATGGGCCGAGGTTCAAGGCAGATGATTGATTTCACAGGCTCGGTTGGTCGGATTGTGTCATGCTACATACTATTACGCAGTGTTAGCAACTTACACGACCGAGTCGGTCACCTCACGACTTCGCGCTCTCACCATGACATGAAAGTACGCCACGCTACCATCTCTTCTGGATTCTCTGTTTCTGCAGCGCCGCATCTCAATTGTTCACTGGATTAAGCCTTACTCTGCCAATTACCAACCTCAATCCAAGTCGCATTGCATTCCCTCATGCTGCGGTAGCCGTCTCCAGCTCGGGACCGTCCATCTAACGGGCTCACTACCTACCTGTTGCCTTCTTTGTCGTCTAGCCGAGTGGATAGTTTGGACTGCCGTATCGACTGGCTTGCACACACGCCAGCGCACCCCGTTTTTCGAGATACTCGGTTGTTTGCCAACAGCGCGATCGTCTACTCAACATGGGCGTCCAATCGAAGCCTGCGCATCTTCCGCCTTGGGGTGCTGCTGTAGCCGGCGCTACTGGCGCTGTCTTGGCGAACAGTCTCGTATATCCTTTAGACATGTAAGTCCGCATCTCGAGCCATCCCGTCCCGCCATGGTGTGAGCAGCGGGGAATCAAGCTGCGCAACAGACGCTGACCAACGCCGCTCCTCGATAGAGTTAAGACTCGTCTTCAAGTCCAGGTAAAACGAAAGCCGGGAGATGAACACCACGATCACGGGCCGCATTATACCTCGACATGGGACGCGATCACTAAGATGGTGGCCGAGGACGGCATTCGGGGGCTCTACACGGGAATGAATGGTGCGCTTCTCGGAGTTGCCTCGACGAATTTCGCATATTTCTATTGGTATTCAGTTGTTCGGGAGGTGTATTTCAAATCAAAGAAGCTCCCCACGCCGCCGTCAACTGCGACCGAGCTGGTTCTCGGCGCCATTGCCGGCGCCATCGCCCAGGTCTTTACGATTCCCGTCGCTGTCGTGACAACAAGACAACAGACTCAGACCAAGGCAGAGAGAAAGGGGCTCATAGAAACGGCTCGTGAAATTATCAATGGCGAGGATGGCCCATCCGGCCTATGGAGAGGACTCAAGGCTAGTTTGGTTTTGGTAGTTAACCCTGCTATAACATACGGCGCATACGAGCGGTTAAAAGTTACCATGTTTCCTAACAAGGCCCGGTTAACCCCAGGAGAAGCATTTCGTGAGTCAATAAACCCTACCAAAGGCTATGCACGAGACCTTCATACTGATTTCCGCAACCTCAGTTCTCGGTGCTATGTCCAAGGCGCTGGCTACCATTGCAACCCAACCTCTTATCGTCGCCAAGGTCGGCCTGCAGTCCAAGCCACCGCCGCAGCGTCAAGGAAAGCATTTCAAAGGCTTCATCGAGGTGATGCAGTTTATTATCAAGCACGAAGGGCTCCTCGGCCTCTTCAAGGGCATCGGTCCGCAAATTCTGAAGGGCCTATTGGTTCAGGGCATTCTTATGATGACGAAAGAACGGTATGATTGTCATGATACTGTCGTAGGGGTATTATTGCTGACGGCCTCAACCTTAGGATGGAACTTGCCTTTATCTTATTGTTCCGATATGTTCGCCAGCTCCGGTCACAACAACTGGCGAAAGCGGCCGAATTGGCGGCCAAGGCTAAAGCTACCCTGCCACTTACCACCAAATAGAACCTGGCTTGGGAAAGCTACGTGCTCTTTTGTCCAAACGTCCCAGGGTCGGACGTAGGCCAGGTCCTCATTTTTGGGGTTGATTTGTGTGATTCATCGTGTTAGATATATACACTGGTTGGCACATACATTGTCGTATATACATTTAGATGCAAGATGGGGGTGGCTGTCGGCGTTTTTACATGTACCTAGTGTATCTCAGGGCAATCTATTTCGGTTTTCTCAATATGAGTTGAAACGACGGGAGTATCTTAACAAAGATTACCTTAGCAAGTACCTACGGTAACAGTCTACATAGCGAAATATGCTGTCGCCTTTTTAAGTCTGTAGAAAAAGTACATATGTACTTACTTTTAGCTTGGCGGGATACACATTCAAGTCCAGCTGGCAGCAGCTGCGATCAGCTCAAGTGGTGCTCATACCACGGACCAATAGCGATTGAGAAGCCCCCCACATTGGAATCCCAGCTTGGATTTGCCATTTCGCTTATTTTTGCACCCACAATTAGGAATACCCTGCCGGCTTGTCGTGTGAGGAATTGATTCGTATCAGCTACACGAACCATCGAGGCTTTCTCCTTCACCAAAGCATAACAGCCATCCCACAGTCACAATGGCGAGTATGTGCCTAGGAGGACCCCCCCCAAATCATATCCTCATGCTGATCACAATATTATAGAATCCAAGAACTCGTCCCAGCACAACCAGTCGAAGAAGGCGCACCGGAATGGGTATGTTTTCGCCAACTTCGAGCAACACCAACAGTGATGCCCATAGCTTCTGCTATCATACGAATGAGAAACGGGGAAAGATGAGATGTCTAGCTGACGCGTGTGACTCGCAGTATCAAGAAGCCCAAGACAAACCGATACCCTTCGCTGAAAGGTGCCGACCCCAAGTTCCGACGCAACCACAGATACGCCCTACACGGAACAATGCGCGCTCTAGTACGTCAATGATGCCATATTGGCAATATGCAAAACTACACAGCATTTCGAATTCGCGACTAACAACGCCCGCAGAAAGAAAAGGCGGAGGGCAAGCGCGAGACGGTTTAACGAATCAAATAGACGGTATTGGGGTTCTGATGCTGCCTGCGGATGGGCAGCGGGTACTTTCGCAAAAACGTGCGGACATGATCATGGAGTCAACGGCCTTGCATTTGTCTATGAGAACAACGAACGACTGAGTAGCCAGAAAAATGAAGCTACCGTCGCGCGCAGTCTTCCATGTGCCGCCCGTGCTGCTGTTTATTCTGTGATTTGAGGTAATTCCAGGAGTCTGATTCATCCCAGCCCGACATTCTACACCTACCTTCTTCGCATGTGAAGGTTTTACTACCTACCAAACGGCATCAGTGTGTACAGCTCTGGACTTTCTTCCATGTCCATCTGCTGAAGGATTTCTTCTCGTGCCGAGATTAAACTTGAGCCAGTCTATTACCAAACACCCGTGCTTCCTTCTTCTCCAAGGCAAGGGTGCATGGAGACTAGGCCACATCATATTTGAGAGCGTTGGTGCTCGCAACTTACTTCACTACTTGAAACTATCAATTTTCAAACACTGCCTCTCTTTCTCTCCATCCATGTTCTGAGTTCGATTGCGTCTTCAGTAGTCGAGCCGCTGTGATCCACGTTCCTACTTACTCAGCACCAATCCTCGGATGATAATACATAGACATGGAAACAAAGTATATAGCGCTAAGTTTCTCGACGCACTGCACACAGTAGAGACGACTTGAGTCACTTGGTGTGTGCAGGGCGAGCAATCGAATATCAAACGATGATTTCATCAGCATTCTGTTAGGGGGGGGGGGCGCGGGCGGGCCCCGCCCCCCCCGCGGCCGGGCGGGCGGGCGCGGGGGGGGCGGGGGCGGCGGGGCCGC
>MU392251.1:140983-158559 GCA_022578495.1 Nemania sp. NC0429
AATTTGTCCGTACTTTTTTTTTTTGTTTTGTGCTGGGGGGGCCACCAAACTAAAACCTAATTTTTATTCACCATACTTTTCGCCCCCCCCCCCCCCCCCCCCCCCAAAGTCTGTCTGTCGCCGCAACGAGGAGGGATCATGGGGCAGGCCAACGGCCATGTTTCAGATGCCGATGTTGAAATAGCTCGGCTACGACTAGGAACTATTATTAAACTTGGGAATTTGGGGAGCCTTATACTTTGGTGGTTTGCTGTAAAGTGCGTGTAAGAAACGTTCTTTGTCATCCCTCGTGCCAAGGCCAGGCTCTGGGAACGCTTTGTCCTTCTGCCACCTGGTGTGCCATCAACGTTGTAGCACACACCGGCTCTGAGACATTTATCCATCATGTTTGCTTATAATATTTATTAGAGTACGTGCGCGGCTCGCTGTTGAGGCCTGTTTGTGGCTAGGTGCTGCTGGGCTGATGCTGATGCGCTGCACAGATCTATTGGTTGGGTTAGCGTACTTACTTAATCCATGGGTGAGGTGTGCACTCGCGTTGCTGTTTCGATACAGAGTGACTGGACGGCTGCGACTGGACATGGAGCCGTTGTTTGAAACCCCGCTAGCGGCCAGGCTTTCAAGACCCAGTTCCATTCGGTTCTGACCTTGTACGAGGTGTTTTGTACCTCGCCTTGGATCAGGTACTGCTTGGGTACCTACTTCATACTAACTTCGTACCATGGAGGTTATTTCTGGCCGACGGAAGGCTACCAGGGAACAACACGTGCATCGTCAAATCCTCAAGATGCACTAGTACCAAGTGTCTGAAGAACCTGAAGCAATTCTACATTTCATAATTATATCTGTATGTGCTATTAGAGTAGATATAATGGATGGGGGTATCTTCAGTTGACCTCTGAAGCTTAATCCTGGTTCGTACGGAAGTGTATCTCTACGTGCATACTGGTACAAAGGCAATACTGCTATTTCTTTCGGCGTCCCATCCTCTGCGACTTTACCTAGGTACTAGGTATTATACTGTAGACGTGAAGTAAGATCCTTACGCAATCCTTGAATGTACCTGTAGTGTATACCTACCTGTTAGGTAACCCACCGTAGTACGGATATATAATGTACTAGGCCCTGCCAGCTGCAGAGGCTGAGGCACATATGAGAACCTTTCCCGAAAAAGAAGGCATGCCTGCTGGCCCCACATCCCTCTAACTAGCCTTTGTGCTCCCTCGAGTCTCCAACGCCTACTTCTTCTAACCCGCTACCGACCTGACCGAATTTCCTCTTCTTCACCCCTCAGGCCAACGGTCTGTATCCCTTCACTTTCCGCTTTCCTCCTTCTTCGACGACGCGCTCTCTCGGCTGCTTCGCTCGTACTTGGCGGTCTGCCTGCTCTACGGTCTGAGATCGAGTCAAAGCGGATTACGGACTGGTCTGTCGAACCTTTATTTTTGGGTATGTGACGCTTTCCGTTTACATCGTGTCTTGAAACCGAGGCTGTGCCCTTTTGCTGTTCCCGTTGCGCTGTTGCGATCTTGGCTTCTGGGCGATGATCGCTAGTCTTGCATGGCAAAGAGAATGGTGGATGGTGTGGTTTTCTGGGGTTTGTCGTTGGAGGATCTACATGGCGGTCTCTTTAGGTGTTGCAAATTTCATTTCACTTTCCTTTTTCCTTCTCGATGCAAATGCCATTGCCATTGCCACTGCCACTGCTACTGCCACTGCTATCGCCATCGTTGAATTCAACGCCACTGTCCCTGCCATGTGGCATTCTACAATGGTCGAGTTCCTTCCATGCTTTATATCACGTTTCACTCTTCGAAGACACTTAATCGGCCTGTCACCCCGGCTGTTATAAATTGATGAAGTCTTGAGTAGCTAGCAAAAGATCTCTCCGAGTATCTATTCCGCTAACACTTTTTCGCAGCAATTAGTTACGAACTATATAATATTTCGTCATTCACGATAATATCTCCATTTCAACCTGCCACCTCTTCTCGACAACTCCTTTGAGGTCAGCAGGTCACTGCAGGAGTTCTCGGGTTTATTCGCCGCTATTTCCTGCACCACGCGCATAGTTCCATCCAGATCGCTTGTTATCCACGATACCTACCGAACGAAGCATACGCGACTTTCCTGAGCCTCATGTTCGATTAATACCATTTGTCTGAAGTCAGGGCAATTCCAACAATACAGACACTTACTCATATGCTTCGGGGGCAAAACGGCATTGGCGTATCATAATCGCCTCAATACCTTCAATCTCGCCAGACGTCTTTCCAAAAAGTGGCATATGCAACTTTATTTCCCAACCTTCCCCACGTATCGTCGCCTGCTGCAAATAAGGCAGTAGCCTGTTTGGCTATTCACGCTCTCTTGGATTGTGCTCTCAACGGGCGTTACCTGCAACGCTGAATCTACCCGCATCACAATCCGCAACAACTCGCAATAACATTCCTTCTTTTTGTAGGCTCCTATTGAGACCCACAGAAATAAGTGAGCAATCCCTGTGGAGGATACTCATGTTGCCGCTGTCCTTCGGCAAGCTATCTACATCGCGGATACTGCTCTTTAGTGCGACTTCGTCTTGGGCTTCAACATGAATCGCAACAGCACCCCCGAAGTGACGACCTCCCTTCGTCTCCCTTCTTCACGCACGGTCGGAGCAGGTTCAGGCTTGCGTGCTTCTGCAGATATGGCTGCCCTTACCGGATCGTCAGCCGCGGGCCGCACCCGTCCGTCTTCAGATTTTTTTAGCCATCAAAGCCAAGGCCAAGGCTCTACGGATGTTAACACGCCACAAGATGACATGACCCAGCAATGGATTGCTGATATTGATCAGTATGAGACCACTCTGGAGGACATGGCGACAGCGACCTTGGACCAGGATTTCAAGGATGAACTTAGTGCTATTGAACAGTGGTTCCGTGTCCTTAACGAGGCGGAGAGAACTGCTGCTCTCTACGCTCTTTTGAAGCAAACAACACAAATACAGATTCGCTTTTTTATCCAAATACTCCAGCAGATGGGCAAAAACCATCCTATGTCTGGTGTTTTATCGCCCGCTAATTTCGACAAAGGTAAGGCTCAGAATTATGGGGAAGGGGAATACATTTTGCTAACATGCCCCTTCGTTAAAACAGATCCCATGTCAAGCCGCCTGAGTGACGCTATGAATAAATTGAGCGTCGGCTCCGCACGCAATTCCCTTTCACAGCCCCAGCCTTCAGCCAAGCGACATTCGGGCCTTGACCCTTCTGCTATTAATTCTATGTTTCCTGATGCTGCTGCTGCTATTGCCTCCGAGAAGGCTAGGTTCACACAGAAAACTGGGAATCAACCACCGTCGAATCGGAATAGCGCTGCTGTTGATCCTCGCAGTTCCCTGGTGGCACCAACGATTTCTGCACCATCCGAAGGCATTGATCCGAGTGGTCAAAACCCGAATTCGCCATGGGGTAATACTCATGATCAAGGGGCTTCACGACCGAAATCCTCTTCTTCTGTGCAGCCTCCTATGGGTCAATTCGTACAGCCACCGCCCTCTGCAGGACTGAGATCACCTCGCCCTCAACTTGGAGCCAATTCCAATATCCAAAGCACAACACTCAATGCACCCGACAAGTCAGCTTCTGACTTGCCGCTCCTTTCTCCTTATGCCGGTGGAAGTGGGAATTGGGCATCGATGGTGAACACGCCCATGAACCCGACGTTCAGCCCGGGCAATGCCTCTAACCAAGCCGATATGCTTGCGAATGCCACAGCAATGAAGCTAGCAGCGCTCTCCACTGTTAACAATCGCTTTGCCCTTGATGACGTACGTAAATACCGCCGAGCTCGATCTAACGACGCAAACACACAGAACCAGAGCAGTGTATCTGCTGGACCCCAGCTACCCAACATCCATGGAACGAATATCGTAATGGTTAATGAGCACGGACAAATTCTGAATCGGGATATGCTAACGTTGCAGAATCAACAGGGGATGGGGGGGTTTGGTGCTCACAGATCTCGGCCTAACTCGCCTGGTATTGCACTTCAGCCAACAGGCTTCGTTACACAAATGCCGTTTGCGTCTCCTCAAAACAATGGGTTTTTGAGTGCGTACGACAACCCAAACCTTATCGGTGGGGGCTTCCCGGCGATGACCATGCCGCAGCTTGGTGTGAATATCCATGAGGGATACTTATCAGACCATTCTGAGTTGAATCGCGGGCGATCTCCTCGAGGACGTAGGGGTACCTCGAAGCCACCGGAGGACCCTACCGACCCAACCCTGCTTCAAGACATCCCTGCATGGCTGCGAAGCCTCCGCCTTCACAAGTATACCGACAACCTCAAGGACATGAAGTGGACAGATTTGGTTGAGCTTGACGATGAAGCTCTGGAGAAGCGAGGCGTCAATGCATTGGGTGCTCGTAGAAAGATGCTAAAGGTCTTTGAACAAGTGAAAGGTAAGTTTATCCTCTATGACGATCGAGGAGTTGCTAACTTGCATACAGAAGCGAAGGCGGATGGCAAGCTCTAGGGAAAGCAGGCCTGGATAACACGTCCTAGCTCGTGGGCGGAGCTCCTTCGACGGGGCGATAGCTGACCGCATCTGCCGAGCGTCAACTCAATGAGTGAGGGATGATAGGTTCATAGTGTAGCGCTGTACAAGTTGTGATTATCATAGAGCGTTGATAACCGGGCATCCACGTTTCGTTATCCGGGCACCCTCCGGCCTGAAACAGCCTGTCACACCACCGACGGCCCGGTCTACGCAGCTGACTTAGTAGGTTAGTTTATCGCGGCCTAAACGGCGTGCAATTATAAAGCGTTGTTATAAGCGAAGGCTTAACAAGTTGAATAAAATATGTATATTTGGCGCTAAAGGAAAACGATCTACCCTGCTTAACTGCGACTGATTAAATTAACTGCGACTGATTGAATTGGCTGCAAATAATTGAATTAGCTGCGAATAAGTCAGCGGGTAAGTCGGGCCGTCAGCAGTGTGACAGGCTGTTTCAGGCCGGAGGGTGCCCGGATAACGAAACATACTAGGCATAGATGGACCCAAAATGCTAGCCGCTACGAGACTCTATCTACGCAATAAAACTAAGGTGCTTCTGTAACATACACAACGTACCTACTAAATAATGCGTGTACTTATCAGGTATAATCTTGGGTACCTATTTTACAGGTCATATGGGAACATTACCTTGTACTGTACGTGTATTCACACACACGGTACGTGGGGCTCCTTAAGGCGTACAAAGTACCCACTTCTTTTACTTCTTTCTGGGGGACTTCTTGCGCAACTCTCACTACCTACCTACATCAATCCAACATATCTAAATCAACGTGATACCAATTTTGAAGCAAAGAGCTGCCCGTGTACAACTTTTGAAATTCTATAAGCGCGAGCCGTCTAAAATAATCCAGCAAACCTCGGCTGTCAATGCGCTTGCAGCTTGGCATGCGCCGGGCGCATTCCCTTGAGGCTTGGGATCTCACCGTGACAAGGCTCCTCCGACCTCCGACGAAGTGGCCAGTCGTAATCATCATATGCATTGAGAAACGCTGGAATACTTGATATCAAATGTTTTTTTTTCTGGTGGCTCGCTTGAGTACTTCTGCTCGTCAACATGAGTCGCCCGGCTTCAACGGCGTTTGGCGCTTTACAAGCACACTTCAACGCAGAGCTATCGCAGCCGCCCTCATTCCAGCCGGTCCAGATCCAACAGGGCGAAGATGGCGAAGATGCGCAACAAACCGGTCCGTTTAGCTCAGACAAGACCCAGCCGAGACGATCGTCACCGACACCGACGAGTTATCTCGATCCGGCCATTCTTGCTGATGATGAGTACCATGGGCGGGTATCCTCTAATCAGCCGCCACATTCTACTGGTAGTCAATCGCAGAGACCCTTGCCGGCCGCAGCCTGGGACAATGAGATGAATACTGCGCGGAAAAGAAAGGCCGAGGACGAGTTTATTGATCCTAGACTGACCAAGGCCCCAAGGCAGCGAGGCCAACGTGAGCCGTCCGTAGGCATCACAAGAAGCTCGGGCCTTGTTTCGACTACCCAAAAGTACACATACCCGGCTCTTCCCAGTCTGAACGCCATCGGAATGCATCGAGCAGTCTCAACACTGGGTATGGAGGCCGACAACAACTCCCTTGACTCCGCCACCGACGCTCTCTTGGAACGGCAGCTAAACCTACAGGACGAGTCAGACGAGGAGAGTGAGTTGGAAAACAGGCGGAAGGGACCGTTAAGATATGATGACGAGAACGATGATGAACCACAACGAGGCCGCCGTGGTCGAGGGCGTGGTCGAGCAGGCCGGGCACGTGTCTCAAGACGGGGTCCCAGGAAAGCCGCTGAACCCACAGGAGATGTAAAGTATCGTATTCACATGGCATCCAGTGCATACATGGATGGCCGGCTCGATGAAGCCATTGAGTGGGCGGAAGATGCCATACGGATCAACGCCGAGACCTATCGAGCATGGTCGCTACTCACCTCGCTCCTTGAGGAGAAAGGCGATCTCAAGGGAAGCTTCACCGCTAGAGTGTTCTCTTGTCATCTTCAACCAAAGCACGTAAATGGCTGGCTTCACTGTGCCGAAATTGGTATCGCGCTTCGAGATGAACTTCCGCAGGATGCAGATGAGTTCTTGGAACAAGTATCCGTCTGCTATTCAGCAGCACTGAGGGCGGATATCAATAACCGACAGGCCCGGCACGGCAGAGCTGCTATCGCCGTGGAAAAAGGCCAGATTCGCACAGCGGCTAAGGATTATCTTTATCTCCTTGAGCATGGCGAATATGACATACATGCTCTTAGATCATACGCTGAAATGACTATTATGTTAGCAAGCACGGGGAAACGCAGCTCTTACACACCAGAAAGTGCTATAGACTGGTATCATCGTGCGTTCAACCATTTCCGGGAGCATGGCATGGATGAGAGTTATCCGATCGAGTGGCAAGATATCAATATCTTCGCTGGGCTACTTGCATACGTTGAGCACACAAAAGATGCGCTTTACGAACTTAAGTCATTAGCCAGGTGGCTACTTGGCCGATCTGACGAAAGCTTTTGGGACGATTGGCAAGATGACGATCGAGAATGGGATGTCGTCGGTGCGCGCCGTGTAGGGTTCCAAGAGTTTCAAGAGGGGCGATATCCGGAATCATCCTATGGCAGTGGCCTTCCACTGGACTTGCGGACAAAATTAGCGGTCTATCGTCTTAAATTAGGAGATATACATGAGGCCCAAGTAAGTCAACCAGTCCGTATACGGGGGTTTCGCCGTCTAATCTGTGGTAGCTTCATATCGACCATCTTGCCCCCGAGGGCGATAATTGGACACAGGTTTTACTGAACGAACCGCATCTCTTAGCAGAAGTCGCCACTGCTCTATATGACTCGGACCTTCGAGAAATGGCATTGCGTTTCTTCGAGCCGCTTTTAAGTGTACCTGATGTTCTTGACTCCGCCGCTCTGCTTGCAGCGGGACGCTGCTACCTGGACGCTGGCGATAAGAGACAGGCCGAAGAGTGCTTCGGCGCAGCCATTGATGCGGATAGGTCGAACGATGAAGCATCAATTGATGCGCGTTATGAATTGGCCAAGATGTACGAGGCGGCGAGGGAAGAGCAAGAAGCCTACATCCTCGTAAACGAAGCTATCCAACTCCAACAAGCTTACGACGAAGCAGAAGATGAGAACGATGAAGAAGATAGAGAAGGATATCCAGGAAGTGATGATGATGGCAGTAACCCAGCTCGCGCCAGTGCCGCTAAAAGAGAGTGGGCGAGAAAACAACGTACACACCGTCCACTGAAACCAAGACCTGCCAGGAAACTCACGTCAGATTCAGCGGCTCGCGACAGCGATGGACGTGAGGCTCGTCGGCCACGACCACGGCCACGGCGGAAGGTATTTGGTCGGACGGAAGAAGTTACACTTCAAGAGAAACGCAGAGCCGAGGAACTGGCTGCAGCTTGGAGAGTCATCCAAAGCACTCGCGAATCGGCGCATAATGATAACGGAATTGGCCCTCCAACTGCTTTTATGCGAGCGGCCAAGGAGCTTGTCGACGATTTCAGAGCATGCAAAGGTTTCTATTCGTGGGAGAAGTACCTGATTCATCTCGGAATCGGCGAGGATAAGGAAATATATGTCTCCCGCAACACCAACTTGATCGAGATGAAGGAAAGACTATCACATAGTAAGGCTTACGAAGTCTCCGTGATTCTGGAACACGACTGACTCTGTGGTAGACCTAAACCCATATGGACAGAATGCTGAGCGGCAACTTGGCGAACGGACCGCCGTAAGCTATCGAGGCGTCAGTTTCAGCGAGTGGCTGAGCCTGTTCCTCGAATATGCCGTTGGGCTCGCTCACTGCGAAAGATTCCAGGAATCTTACCATGTTTGCGAGTCTGCGCGCGACGCCGAGGTTTTCGCCAAGAACAAAGAAGACATGTTCCTCATCCACGTAACTTGGGCCGGTAAGAGACAAGCCATCGAGAGCATCTCGTTCTATTGCCACTAACATGCTACTACGAAGCTTGCGCATTACGTGCCCAGGACGAGGAGACGTGCGTAGCCGCCGCCCGATTCCTGATGCGAGACAGACAATTCGATTCGGATCCTTTCCGCATGTTCGCCGCCTTGTGCAGGCTTTGTCCATCCCCAGCATCATGGTATGCATCCGGACCAGTGCAGAAGTACATGCTACGACAGATCAAACTCATGGACCGGGCCTTGACATCAGGGGGAGGTGAAGACAGCGAAGAAGAGGAGCCCAAGGTCAACGGCGGCCGAGTCTATTCATCCAAACACTTGGACGTTACCCTTCTCGTGCTCTATGGACACATCTTATTCGTGTCCAACAGTTTTACATATGCTCTTAGTGAGTCTGCACTTTTTTGTCCCCCCCCCTTTCATCCCAAGCCAAAAACGTGTTCCGACGATTTACGTGAACACACATGCTAATAATGCTAATGCGGTCGCGACTTAGACTACTTTCTCCGAGCCTACAGCATCGACCCCACGAACCAGATGATCCTCCTCAGCGTCGGCCAGTGCTACATCCACTATGCGCTGAAGCGGCAGTCGGAGAACAGGCAGTATCTCCTGGTGCAAGGGTTCGTGTTCCTCCACCGCTACTACGACCGCAAGGTCTCCTCGGCCGACGCCGCCGAGCGCCAGGAGGCCCACTACAACATGGCCCGCAGCTACCACGCCATCGGCATCCCCCACCTCGCCGCCGAGTTCTACCAGCGCGTGCTGCGCGACATACCCGACGACGACGACGACTCCGGCCCCGGCCCCGGCATCCTCGGTACCAACGACCTGTCGCAGGAGGCCGCGTACAACTTGCAGCAGATATGCTGGGCCGGCGGCGATCTGGACGCCGTCAAAGCCCTGAGCGAGAGGTACCTGACTATATAACTAGTTACGAGGCTGGACGGCGGTGGCGAGCTAGTGTATGTATGGGTTTGAGGTTGAGAGGGGAAGAGAAAAGGATACATACAGTACAAGTACAGACACGGACGTGAACATGGAGGCATCGGAGGTGAAGGGCACCTGTTTTATTTACAATTCTATGACGAATATGGATGCTGAGAGAAAAACAAAAAGAGGGATGCATATTGTCGACCCTACTAGCTAGCTAGTTCGGTCGCCCGGGCGCTCGGATATCCGACCGTTAGTTAAAGCTGGGTCATTGGACATTGAAACCCGTGAGATCTAGAGAAACTCGAAGTCTCTCGCATCAAGTAAGCTATGGACAAGACATTCTAGGAAGAATTGCGTTCGGCCACTATCGCTGCGGTAATCAGAGGGTCCATGGCTCAGAACTTGCAATTAGAGACGAACAGTGCTAGTTACAGCTTCGTATCGCCCGATAGTGTTTGAAAAAAAAAAAGGAAGAAAGAATTCTCACGATTACGCGTCAGTACATGAATTCGATATCTACCTAGCCCAGTACCCTTGGTAATCTATGCCGATGCTTCGAGATAAGAAGAAGAGAAAAGGGGGGGGGGACCTCGAGGACCGGTATCGAGTGCCATGCGGATGCCCCAACGCCAATATGCAGAGACTATGCCGCCCAGGGCAGCATTCGTCACAGGGATGTGTACATGTATGAGACCGATATATAAGTACCCAGGCATAGAGAGAGAGGCGGGAAAAACCACGGGAGAAGCCTTGGAGGGGAGGGGTGGCGGAGAGAGCCGGCGTGCAAGTGACGTCGGCAAGTCAGTCCATTAGAACAGTTGCTCGTTGTTTCTTTAGGACGCGTGCTGTTCCTCCTCAAGTTCACGCACGTACTTCACAAATCGCTTCTTGTGTGTCTAGGGAGCCAATAGTCAGATATAACAAGTCCTTGATAAAGTAAAGTGATGGATGGATGGACAGGGCTGAGCTTACCATGCCTGCGTAACGTCCGTTCTTAAGGACGCAGATATATCGGAGGCCTAGCTTGGCAAAGCATTCGTGGACCAGCTCGAGCGGAGATTTGATGTCTAATGCTACCGGGGCTGGGTCGATGTATCGTGTGAAATCTGTCGGATCTGGATTATCGTCATCGTCGTCATCATCGTCTATGCTCGGGATATCTGCCATCAGACAGAGGCTCGAGCTTTCATCTTTGAGATTATCGAGGCCGTATTCGAGATCCGGCGCCGGGATTAGGCCAACCAGGATGTTGTCTCTGAGTATAGGAAGACCGCCATCCAGCTCGCCCGCCCTGTGGAGCAATTCCAGTTTGGCCCTCAAGCTCGTGGCTGGCACGAGAGGTGATCGGCTGATATCGATGACCCGTTCACGGCGAACTCGGGGCACGATATCTGCGAGTTCCCCAGTGAAGATGGGTTTGTGCTTGTTGTCGAGGTAAGGATATGAATTCATCATAGTTAGGAGGTCGTAGATACTCAGTGGTTCCAGAGCATCTGCCGTCCATTTGGCAACAAGGATCGCTAGAGAAAAGGGTAGCACATAGTCAAGACTTCCGGTGAGCTCAAATAGGATGACAGCCAGAGTAACTGACAGTCGCGTTACACCACACATTGTCGATCCAGCAGCAATAAGGGCGTATACTCCAGGTTGAACACAAGTAGACTCTTGGACCAGTGGACAGGTACCCCATATCTTCCAAGTCGGAAATGCAAGGACAATCCATTGGACAAGGTGGCCAATGATGCGACCCATGAGACCTCCAACAACCATGGAAGGGACATATATTCCAGCAGGGACTTTGATGCCAAAGGTAATGGTGGTAAGAAAGCCCTTGATGACGAACGCCGCGATGAGCATGGCAATTACACCCGGGATATCGTCGATACTCGACACACAGAGCCCTAGCTCGTCGTCGCTTTCATCATCCCCACAAGGAGCGGTAAGATTGAGCAAAAGCTTCGCAACCGGTAACTTGGTTAAAATGTTCCAGTAACCGAGTAGCCCAGTGACCAGCGCTACTAGAACTACCTCAATGAGGGGATATTTCTTGATCACGGATATTTTTCGAAAACTCAGTGCCCAACGACGGGACGCCTTGATGAATAAGGCGCCGGCAGCACCGCCGAGGATTCCCACGAGGATGAAACCAGCAAGCTCAAACCACTCCCAATCGATCTTGTACCGAACTTCGAACAAGACGATTTTGTGGGTACCATAAGGGTTCAGAAACTTCAGGGATAATGCTGAGACGATGCAGCAAAAGAAGGTTCGGAACAAGGTTTTGGCGGGGAAGAAGTAGGCCACCTCTTCCAGGCCGAAGAGGACGCCTCCGATGGGGGCACCAAACGCGACGACAACGCCAGCGGCTGCGGCGGCCGAAAGAACCTCTCGCCTCTTCGCATCATTCTGGTCGTATTTGCCGAACAGTCGGCAACAAATGTTACCAATACACGTCGCAATATGCACATAGGGGCCTTCTTTTCCAAGGCTCAGGCCAGACGCAACACTGATGATAAGTCCGATGGATTTGATGAGGAGCGTCTTAAGCCCCAGGAATCCGTGAAGAACGAAACCACTCAGAATAACACGAACCTCGGCAACCCCACTACCTGCGGCCGAGTAGTATACCAGGGGGGGAGGCAGCAGGTCATCGGGACGAGTCTGCCTGGGGCTTACCGAGCCGCTCCCGTCCTCGTTGTCGATATCCACGGGCATCCGCGAATGCTCGGCAGCCAGGTTCTCGTCCAGAGTTGACATTCGGTAGGCAGAGGGAACGATGGTCTTAGTCGTCAGGGTCAAGAGGCAAGATATGATGGAGAGGCTAATGACAGCAAGGACGTAAATGGTAAACTTGGTCCATTTCTCTCCAAAGGGGTGATCGCCCAGGACCTCGGACCAACTTCGCCAGTCCGTACATAGTCCATGGGGACAGCACCGCTGTGACGACAGACAGACTTAGCACAGTGGAAGTAAGAGAAGGGGGCGGGGGGGAAGGGGGCGCAGACGAGACGCTCACAGGAGGGCTCGACAACTCACCTTCTCTCTCAGATACCAGGCCCTCGTGCAGTAGCCGTCCTTGAAGTCGAATATGGTGGTCTCGGCGACGTCGATACAATAAGCCAGCACGGCAACCAAGACGCCGACAACAGCGCTCAGGATCCAGCCTTGAGCACCGTCGAATAGCACGATGAGCTTGCCCCACCAGTCCTTGCGGCGTCGCAGCTGCTTGACCCGATACGCGTCGGCGATGCCATCGTGGACCCAGTCGGTACAGGTGAACTGGTCGTACCAGATGCGTTCGTCGTGGGGGACGGAGAGCTTGGACTCGGCCATGGAGTCCTGGCGGTCGGCGAGAGCCTGGATGAGGCGGTGGCCCCAGGACTCATGCCGACTGTGATGCCGGGAGAAGCCATGGTTGGCGGCGCCGTAGTAGGACGAGGCATCTGGGTGGCTCGGGCGGCTGGACGCATCGACGGCGGCGCTCTGGACGCGGATGCGGGAGCGGGACGATCGGAGCAGCGAGGTGTTCTCGTCGGGGGGGTCGGAGGGGCTGCGGCGTCTCGTGCGTGCTGTCGGGCGCTGGCGCTGGCGCTTCCGGGGGGCATTTGGGGAGGGAGGAGGGTCGTCCCTGGGCTCAGTGTCCGTCAGGTCGGTGTTCTCTCGACCGGGGCCCTTCGAAGAGGCGGCCATGCCGTAATCATCGAAGTCGTCGTCATCGCCGCTTATCCTCCTCTCGACCCTCCTGTCGGCCATGATGGCAGCTGTGAACTCTGGAATCTAGAAGAAGTGCAGGGACATAAGAGCAGCGGCAACACGGGGGTACGAAAGCAGCAACATTTGTGCTTGTGTTGTTGTCCCCGGTGGATGTCGATGTCGATGTCGATGTCGAGTGTCGGTATCGGTGTCGGTGTTGATGTCGATATCAAGGCGATCGAAAGGGTATCTGACGGTAGAACAATGCGGTAGGTACCTCGTACGAAGTACTTCTCAGGGTCTACACTGGACGTACCTACCTACATCATTTGTAGGTGTTCCGAATACCTGCTAAGTACGAAGGTTGGGGCCAAATTCAAGGAGCGGGCTTGGCAGGGTATATATAGTGTAAATAAAATATAAGCAACGCAGCTAACTAGGCGTGCGCAGTCCGAAACGGTCTGGCATAATATAAGCGGTCCGGTACGCTTTAATTAAAGCAGAGATGTTATGCGCATCGGGCCGTCAGAGCTTTTTACCAGATCGTCTCGGACTGCAGGGGTGTGCTTATAGTGTCGCTCTTATTTTATTCGCACTATGCATACCCTGCCAAACCCGCTCCGTGAATTTGGCCCCGACCTTCGTATTATGTACTAGAAATAGCCCCCGTCCTCGAGGTAGAGAGGTCGGTAGTAGGTAGTATACGCTACCTCTCTCTGCTCTCCACGCGCCTGACGCGCTAGGCCAGGCACTCCGTCCATGTTGTGCAAGAGAGTGTGTGTCACATGGCGAAACGAAACGAGGTTGAGGAAGGAGGTGGAGTAGGTATTTCGGGAGGAGTATCTAGAGTCTCCACTTCAGGGCCGGACTTCACGCCATCGTGAGCGTTGTTGCCGGGGAGATGGATAAAGTACCTAAAATACCTAAATACTGTGTATACCTCCAGCTATACGTACTTATAAAAAGCAGCATCGAAAGATAGGTAAACCGGTGTAATCGAGAATATCTTATTACTTATAGTTCGTACACTCCTCTCAAAGATATCGATTACTTTGAGTACCTACCTACCCAACTCGTGAGAGTGTAGAATGACCCATGTTGCCAAGGATGACGGCAGTCAAACTAGTCACATGCATGTAGGCAGTATTCGACCCACACTGTACATACCTACATGTACTTGTAGTGTATTAGTGGTAGTTGGTAGGGACCTGTAGCTAATGCGAAGAGAGCTTACCTTTCCCTACTGTACGAAGTAGTCACCCAAATTACACGTATACTTCCAACATGGATAGCAAATAAGGGCACTTCCTGGACTCTTCAATCTTGTAAGTAAATGTATGGACTGTATGTAGGTAGGTACTTAGATACTTTGTCCGGCATGCACGTGTGCATACCCGATCGACACACTTTCAGCCGCTACCAACTGTTAGACCCACCGTCCTTGATTGGAATGTACAACCACTATGTAAGTACTCATGTACCTATGTACAACTATACATGTACAGTCCTACTACGTATATGTAGGCACTGTACCGGGCGACACTCTCATCACAAACCCAACTCATCAACCAAAAGGGCATCTCAAGACGAACCACTTTCGTGGTAACTGTACTTCGTATGTGATGCAGAAAATGGGTTCTACAATCCGCCATGCCATCATCTCATAAAAAGGGCGGAGGAGCTTCCGTGCCCAAATTTACATCCTTCAAGCCAAAAGGTCCGGATATAATACAACCGGTCGCAGAGACCAACATCAATAGGCCGCAGCCTTTCGACCACCACATCACTCAACTGGGCGACTCGAAGGTTCACCGTCGCATTCCTGTTGGAGGAGATGCAACGCTCAACACTTCCCCCCGCCCCTCTCGGACCTCGCAGCAACCGGCCGATCGGAAATTAGACGGGGATGTCTCATACTCCATCGATAGGAGCGGCGACACCCTCATCCTACGATACGGGAGTAATGACCGAAGCCGTGTCCCCAGATATAGGCGCATTGGCGCTGGCCGTATCTTGGGAGCTGATGGCTTCATGAAAATCGAAAACCTCGGGAGCCGAGAGGAGTTCTTCATCCGCAATCATTACGAGAGCGGCGCCTTGCTCAGCAGTGACAAGAAAAATCTCCAGGCGCGGGGGATGCGCACAGATTCACGACCCGTCCGCATCCGGCACGCGGCGTCCGATGCCGGCGATGCTACCGAAGACTATCTTTCGTTCAGGACGTCGAGGAAACGAAAGCGAGATGGAAGTACCCCCGAAGAGTCGTCTGCTGATGAGGGCCCCTCTTACAGATCCATTCATGGAAAGAGTAGGCAGCACCAATATTCAGACAGCAGCGAAGCCGACGACGGCGACGCGTCCGAAGATGTCTCGAACAGAGGCATGGGCGACCCGATGACCATGCGGTCAGTAGAGCTTTCGAGAAAAGTGCGTGAATGCCCGGAAGACGTTGAATCCTGGCTCGAACTGGTTGATCACCAGAACGCTCTCCTTGATGTCCAGAGTGGTGCTCGCGCCCCAACCGCGGCAGAAATAAAAAGCTTTGCAGATATCAAGCTGTCCCTGCTTGAGCAAGCTCTTTCGCACAACAAGGATGATGGGCTTCGCGAGAGACTTAATTTTAAAATAATAGAGGAGGGTCTCAAGGTATGGGAATTCAAAGTGGCTTCGAAAAGATTGGCGGAAATGGTGCGGAATTATCCCAATAGCTTCAAGCTTTGGAAGCTGCACATTTCATTTCTGCAATCAACACTTTCGGCTTGTCGGTATGATGAAATCAAAAGGCTTTACACCGAAAAATTGCAGTCTTTGAGAAAGATATTTCTTGACCTGTCCACTCCTGCAGACCTGATCGAGTGTTCCGAGCAGATCATTTATGTTTTTCTTCGTTTGACATGCTTCTTGGCAGACACTGGCTTTGCGGAATTAGCTTCAGCCGCATGGCAAGCCAGTCTGGAATTGAACCTTGCGCGACCTTCCACACTACCACAGAAAGAATGGGAGGTTCCTTCCAGCTTCCAGGAATACTGGGAGAGCGAGGTGCCACGATTAGGCGAAGACAATTGGCGAGGATGGGCCTCATTTGCAGCAGGTGACGCTGCTCAAGAACCCTCAGATCCTAAAGCGGCTGATCGCTCCGTTCTGCCCACTACTCGTGACGGATATAAAGCGTGGCATGCCGTCGAACAGCAGAGAGCCCGGAACGCCACAATACCTGCCCGAACGCTGGACGAGGGAGCCGAAGACGACCCATTTCGAGTCGTTATGTTTGCCGACTTCCAGAATATTCTGTTGTATTTTCCGGCCGATATTGTCCCACAACTTCGATCCCAACTATTAGACGCCTTTCTCGTATTCTATCGTCTTCCACCTTGTTCTCATAATGACAATATTGTTAATGCGGCCGTCAGAGATCCCTTCCTTGTTCGTAGCGTACAGGACATTCCGTTCACGCAACTCTCGTCTCGGCACAGTGTGGGTTGGCCTGAAGGCCAGCAAAACAAATTACCTGAATTTTCCTATGGAATACAGCATATGTCTCTCACTCCCGAAAATTTATTTCCCTCCAAGTCTTGGTTCCGATATCTTGGCCAAATTCGTGACAAAGCGCCCCCTGATCACTACCAGTGGGTAGCGACAACGCTGAAGCAACTTACTCAGGTGATTGGGATTGGCGAACTCGGTCCTTATACCTTAGCTTTCGAATCCATAAATGAGCCTGGAAGCGAGAAGAAAAGAGCTAAAGCACTCCTCAAACAAGATCCTTCTAATGTGGATATTTACCTGGGCTATTCGATCCTCGAAGGCGAGCGAGATAATAAGGCCGCAGCTCGCAACGTGTTGTCAGCAGCCCTCGGTCTGCCATCAATCACAGCTCATGACCAAATACGCCTAGGAATTGGGGCAATGTGGCGAGAGCTTGACGATGGACATCTTGCCAAAGCCGTCCTACAGCTCTGTCAGTTTATAGAACATAGACCGAAACCGGGCAGCGCGCAAACACCCCAAGCCTCCGAACCTACTCCGTCTCAGATTCTGAAGACGAAACAGTTCCTAGTGACAAATCGAGACTACAAAATCTCATCAGGCAACGTCTCTGAAGCGCTCATCTACGCCGAGGGCCTAGTGCTGCTCGACTATCTAACCGAACGAAGCGAAAAGGAATCAAGTTCCGCGAAACAAGGCGATATTTGGTCCGCGATCGTGCGGATCACTCAATGTTCCGAAGATTTGGTCTCACGCGGTCAGCAACACAGCCCTTCCCATGAAAAATTCCTCCAGTCTTCTGCGCGTCTGCTTTACTACCACGCCAGCCACGGGTAAGTTCATTGGGGGGGGGGGGGGGGGGCGGCCGCGCCCGCGGCCCCCGCCCGCGCCGCCCCCGGCCGGCGGAGGAAGGGGGCGGGGGGTCCCCACCAAACCACCCCACAAC
>MU392252.1:0-68770 GCA_022578495.1 Nemania sp. NC0429
AGCGTTTAAAAACTCCGTTTTAATATTAATTTATAAAGCTAAATATAATTAAAATAATTGCTTTATTTTTATAATATTTTTTAAAGCTTTTTATATTAAACTTTTTATTTTTATTAATTTATAAAATATATAAACGGCGTAATATTATTTTATTTAGCTATAAAATTTTTTATTAAAATGCTTTTATAATTTTTTTTATATAATTAATAATAATTTTATATATTTTATTTTTTATTTTATAAAGCTTAAATTTATAATTTTAATTATTATTATTAATAAAAGAAATAAAATAATAATATTTAAAAATAAAAGCAGGCTTTAAACTGCTTAAGTTATTTTATATAATTTCGCTTAAATATTTTACTTTTTAAACAGGCTTTTTATTAATATGCTTTTATAATTTAGCTTTATTATAAATATAATAAAAAAAATTTAATTTTTTTTATATTTAAATTAATTTTAATTATTTTTTAAATAATTTAAATAAATTTTTTATGCTAAAATAGCATAGTTTGCAGTGCTAAAAAATAAGCTTATTTTATATTTTTTTTATTATATATATAGTTTTATTAATTAAAAATTATTATAATAAATTTTTAAAATTTTAAAAATTATTAGCTAAATTTAACGTTATATTTTATTAATTATAATTTAAAAGTATATTTTTTATTATTATTTAAAGTTTATTTTTATTATATTTTTATAAAAAAAACCTTTTTTTATAAACGTTAATATTAGCTAAAAAGTTATTATTTTTATTTTTTAAAACGTATTTATTTAAATAGCCTCCGCTTTTATAAAAACGTTTTTTTAATATAATTTATAAAAAAAATCGGCTATAAAAAGTATATATTTAATTATAAGTTTGCTTTTAAAGCTTTTAAGCGTTTATAAATATTTAATAATAATGTTTATTTTTTTTACTTTTATTAAGCTGCTACCAGTATTAATTAATACGCTTTTTTTTTATAAAAGTTAATAATAGTGCTTAAAATAAAGTTTGCTTTATTATTAATAATTTTAACGTTCGATTTTATATTAAATAAAACGTTGTGCTTATATTTAACTATATAATATATTTTAATTATTATAAAAATATAGCATATGCTTTCGTTTTTAATATAAAAAAGTACGATTAAAATAAAACGAAAGTTTTTTTTACTTTAAAAATTTTTTTTTGCTATAGATTTTATAATAAAAATTTTTTTTTATTTAGGCCTAGTTATTATTACCTATTGTTAGCTGTAGTGGCCAGCCTATTGCCAGTGCTATAAAAGTAGGTGGCTACTAGTAAAACCTAAGGCTTAGGGAATAAGGTACGTACTGCGGGGTTTATAAAAGCGTTTAAATATTTTATATAAATACCTCTGGAAACCTAGCAAACGGAGTATATATATATTTAGCCTGCAAAAAAAGTTTTTAGCATTTTTAAAATATTTTCTTTTTTATTTTTTTTATACTAATTTTATTAGTTTTTATTAGCTTAAAAAACTATTTTTAAAATAACTAATTATTTTTATAATATTTTATATAATAGCTAGTAATTATTTTTTAATATAGTTTTTTATATTATTATTTTAATTTAAAATTTATTTTATAATTAAAAACATTTAGCTAGCGCTAAAATAAAACTAACTGTTGGTTTAATTATTAATACATTTATAAAAAAGGTAAATTTTTAATAAAAATATCGAATTTTAGCTTTATTTTTAGCTTTAGCAGCTAAAAGCTGTTTTTTTTTATTAACGCTGGCATAAAAAAAATAAAACATTTAAATTTTAATTTTAAAAAAACTATAAAAAGTAAAACAAAGCTTTAATTTAATAATATAGCATATATTATAAATTAATATAATTTTATTAATAAAATAATAAAAAAATTAAAAGTAAAATATTATAAATTAAAACTTTAATAATAATAATTTTATAAATAAATAGCTTAAATTAAAAAAAAAAGCAATAAAATTTATTAAATTTATAAAATAATAAGCTAAATTAATTTTAAATAATATTATATATAAGCTAAAAAACATTTTTAAATTATTTAATTATTTTTTTTTTAATTTTATTTTTATAATAAATTATAAAAAAAATTATAAAATAAATTCTAAGCTTTTAAGCTAACAGTTAAATTTAGCTTTAATAAAAAGCTAACTTTAAAAAAAATAAGTTTTTAAAAAAATATTTTATTTAAAAAATTTAGCATACTAATTATATAACCACCTACTATTAATAAATAAAAAATATTTATGCTTAAACCTTTTAAGCACTAAAATTAGTTTTAATTTTAAATAAAATTAAAAAAACTAAATAAAAATGCTTTTAAGCTAAAAAAAAAAAACTACTTTTAAATTAATTAAGTTTTTATTAAAAAAAAAATTATAAAAACTTTTAATAAAGCTATTAAAAAAACATAGCTTAAAAAAGCGCGACTTTATAAAATTTTTATATAATAGCAAATCAAAGTTTAAACAGCTTAGCATATTAAATTTTATTAATACTGCCAGTACTAAAGGCCGATTTATTATTAATATAAAAAGTTAATTTAAAGCTAAATTAATTAAATTAATAGCTAAAGCTTACTTTTTTAATTTAAACCCGTTTTTTTTATTTTTATTATTTTTTAATAATTTAAATAATTTTAATAATAAAAAAAAATGCAGTTATAAAAACTATAATAAAAAAAGCTATAGCTGCAGCTTTAGTAGATTTTATAAAAAATTTCGCTATTAATTTCGTTTTCGATTTAAATTTTAAAAAAAATTTAAGTTTTATTAGTTTAAGTTAAAAATTATTATAAATAAAAAAAACTATCTTTAAAAACATAAAAACTAGCGTTTTTATTACCTTTTTATTAAATTAGTAATAAAAATAATTAAATATATTTTTATTAATAAAATTAGCTTAAAAAAAAACTTATACTTATATAAGCTATTTTTATAATTTATAAAAAAAGCTTTTTAAACTTAATTAAAAAAGTTAATAAAAGCAGTAAAATATTAAATATTTTTTTAAAAATATATAAAATAAATAATTAAATTTATTAAAAAGATTTTTAAAATAAACTTAGCAGCTTTTAATATAATAAAAAAAACTTTATTATGTTTATTGCTATTTAAATAAAATTAGTACGCTAATATAAAAAGTGTAGAAAAACTTTTAATAAAAACTAATTATAAAATATATTTTTTGCCGCTATAAAATTTAAAGCTTTTAATTAATATAATATTATTATAAAAATTATAAAATAAAAAAAATATAATATTTAGTTTATAATTAATAAATTTAATAGCAACTTTAAAAACTATTAAAATAAAAGTTTTAATAAAAATAAAAGCGTTTATATAACTATTTCCGATTAAAATAAAAAAAAAATAAAAAAAAAAGCAATAATAAAAATAATTATTAAAATAAAAATAATAATAAAAATAAGTTTAAATTTAAAAATAAGTTTAATTTTAATAAATAAAATAAAAAAAAAAAACCTAAGTATTATAAATATAGCAAATAAGGTTATATTAAAAAAAATTACTTTTAAAAAAATAATTTAAAAAACTTTAATTATAATTAAATTTATTATATTAAAATTAAAAAATAAAGTTTTTTTTTTAAATTAAAATAATTTGCTTATATAGCTATAATATAAAGCAAAAAGCTTAATAATTTTATTATTTTTTATAACTTTAAAATTTTTTTAAAAAAAAAATATAATTTTATTTTTAAAGCTAAAAATATTAATAAAATATTTTTTAAATAAGTTATTATTAATATTTATATATACTATGCTTTTATAATAGCTAAAGTATATTATATAGCTAAATATAAATATAACGTTTTATTTAATATAAAATTAAATATTAAAATTATTAATAATAAAGTAAACTTTGTTTTAAGCATTATTATTAACTTTTATAAAAAAAAAAATATATTAATTAATATTAATAGCGGCTTAATAAAAGCAAAAAAAATAAAAACTATTATTAAATATTTATAAACATTTAAAGGCTTTAAAAACGAACTTATAATTAAATATACGCTTTTTATAGCCGACTTTTTTTATAAATTATATTAAAAAAACGTTTTTATAAAAACAGAGGCTATTTAAATAAATATATTTTAAAAAATAAAAACAGCAATTTTTTAGCCGATATTAACGTTTATAAAAAAGGGTTTTTTATATAAAAATATAATAAAAATAAACCTTAAATAATAATAAAAAATATATTTTTAAATTATAATTAATAAAATAAAACGCTAAGCTTAGCTAATAATTTTTAAAATTTTAAAAATTTATTATAATAATTTTTAATTAATAAAACTATATATATAATAAAAAAAATATAAAATAAGCTTATTTTTTAATACTATAAATTATATTATTTTAATATAAAAAAATTTATTTAAACTATTTAAAAAATAATTAAAATTAATTTAAATATAAAAAAAATTAAATTTTTTTTTTATTATATTTATAATAAAGCTAAATTATAAAAGCATATTAATAAAAAGCTTATTTAAAAAATAAAATATTTAAACGAAATTATATAAAATAACTTAAGCAATTTAAAGCCTGCTTTTATTTTTAAGCATTATTATTTTATTTTTTTTATTAATAATAATAATTAAAATTATAAATTTAAGCTTTATAAAACGAAAAATAAAATATATAAAATTATTATTAATTATATAAAAAAGATTATAAAAATATTTTAATAAAAAATTTTATAGCTAAATAAAATAATATTACGCTGTTTATATATTTTATAAATTAATAAAAACAGAAAGTTTAATATAAAAAGCTTTAAAAAATATTATAAAAATAAAGCAATTATTTTAATTATATCTAGCTTTATAAATTAGTATTAAAACGGAGTTTTTAAACGTTTTATTAACTTTATATAAAATAAAGCATATATTTTATTTATTTAAGCTAAGCTTTTAATCTGCTTTTAGGCTTAAAAAATTAAATTTATTATTTATATAATTAATAAAATTAAATAATTTATTTTAAAAAAAGTAATTTTTTATAACAAGTTTATAAAAAAAATAAAGCTATTAAAAAATTATAAGCTTAATTTTAATTATTTATATATATTAAGCTTATATTATATAGTATATATAAATAAGTTTATAAAAGTTATTATAAAAAAGTTTAATGTATATAGCGCTAAAGTAATTTTTTTAAAATATAAAAGCTTTAATAATTATATAGTCTAATTAATTAACGGCGGTAAACTATTATATATATTTTATATTATATTTTATAAATATTTAAATAATATAACTAATGTTTTTAATTTTTATAATATTATTAAATTATTATTACCGAAGGTATAAAAACGCTTTTATAAAAAGCATTTAAAAGTTAAAATAAAAATTAAAAATAAAAACGATAACGTTATTAATAAAAATATTTTAAATAATAAATAAAAATATAAGCCAGGCCGGCTATATAAAGCAAAGCTTAGAAATAATAAAATAAATAATAATATATTTATTATAACTGCTTTTAATAAAAATTTAAATATTTTTTTTATAATTAAAATAGCTTTTTATTAAAAAAGGTATAAAAAATTAAAAAATAAAAACTATATAGCTTTAAACTATTAAAACTATTAAGTTAGCCTAATTTAAACTGTAAATATAAAGTTTAACTATTTTATAATAGGTTTTAAAAATAAAAAAAAAGCTTTATATTTAAACTATTTATAAAAGCTATTAAAGGTATTTAAAATATTTAAAGCATTTAATTTAAACAAGCTTACGTTTTAAAAAGCATTTTTAAAGCTATATAAAAAAAAATAGCTTAAAGCTATTTTTATAAAAATTTGCAGTAATTTTAAAAAAAGTATATTTAAATTTATTAAAAAAAATAAAAAAATTATAAAGCATTTTATTAACGCTAAATAGATATTATAAAATAAGTATCGCTTTAATAAAAAGTTAAAAAAATGTAAAGCTAAAGTAATTATAAAAAGCTTTATTTAATATAAAAAAATTAACTATAAAAAGACTATTATAATAACTGTGCGTACCGCTTTTTAAAAAATTTTAATAGCTTTAATAATAAAAAATAATTAGTATATAATTTAAATAAATTTTATTGCTATATACTTATTAAAAAACCTATATTAATAAGTATTTATAAAGTAATTTAAAATATTAAAAAAATATTTTAAAAAGTTTATTAATAAATAAAAAAAATATAACTAATTAATAAAAGAAATTATTAAATTAATAAATTTTTTATATGGTTTTAAATAATTAGGATTTAAGTGGTAATTTAAAGCTAAAAATTTTTTAAAAAAGTTTAAATTTTATTTTTTTATTTTAAATAATGCGATTTATTTTAATTTAAAAACAACTGCTATTATTATATTATATATTAATAACTTTTTAATATTTTTTTTAATTTTTTTTATTTATAAAATTTATTAAAAAAGGTTATAAATAAAGTTTTTACTAGCAAGTTAGGCTTTATAAACTGGTTTTTTAATATAAAAATAATTTAAAGTTTTAAAAATAAAAATATTATTTTTAATTAATTTTAATATATTATAAAAGCTTTTTAGTATATAAATATAAAAAAAATATAAAAATATATAACGTTTATAAATATAAAAAAGACCGCCTATGCAGTAAGTTATAAAAATAAGCGTGCTAATAAAAATAAAGTTTTTAAATACGCTTTTTTATTAAGCAAGCTTGCGTTTTTATTATAAATAATAAGGTTTAATATAAGCTATACCGCTTTTATATAAGCTAAATTTATAAATAATTTTTTAAAAAAATATTTAGCCGAAATAAAAAAATTAGCAAAATATTTTAATAAAAAATTAAATTTTAAAATTATTTATAAAAAGCTTAATAAAAATTATTTTTATTATTAGTATAATAGCTTTAGCTTTTTTATAATAATTAATGCTATTTTATTTTTTAATTTAAAAAATATAAAGTTAATAATTAAATATATAATATTTATATATAAATGCTTAATATTATAACATTTTAAGTTATAAAATATAATAGCTAAAAGCTTTATAAAAAGTAAATATATTATAAATAATAAAGCTATAAATAATATAGCATAAATAAGAAATTTTTTTATAAAATTTAATTTAATATTAAATAAACTAATTAACTTTTTATATAATAATATTAAAGCTATTTTTTAATTTAAAATTAATGCTATATTTAAGCAAAAAAAGCATATATAAATAATATTTTATTATATTAAATAAAAAGTTTAAATAGGTTATATTAAATTATATTATATTAAATTAAAAAATAACCTTGCTAACAGCTTTATTAAACTTTTTAATAAAATAAAATATTAAAAATTTTTAAAAATATTAAAATTTATTTATTAAATAAAATAGTAAAAGTTTAAAGCAGAGCTAAACTTTATTATAATAAGTATATTTAAATAGTTAGCTGCTAAAACAGGTTTATTATTAAAAATTAATTTAAAACTTAAAGGTTTTATAATTATATTTAAATTTAAAAATTTATAACTTTTTATTATATAAAAGCAGTTATAATATATATTAAATTTTAAAAGGCAGAATTAAAAAGTAAAATTAAAAAAGTAATTAAATTAATATTTATTTAATAATTTAAAAAATTTTAGTTTAAGGTTTAAGCTTTTAAAAGTAGTTATTAATTTTAAGTTTTAGTTTTAATTTTAAAGTATTGCCGATATTTGCCGGCGGGTGCTAACTTTAAGCGATTTTTTAATTTATATAATATTTAATTAAACTTAAAGCTTAATATAGTTATTAAAGCTATTATTAAATTAGTAGTGTTAGTACTATAAAATAGATTATATAAAAAATTATATTAAGCAGGTGCGACAGAAAAAGTGGGGCTGTAGCTAAAAAGTTCTTAAAAGCATTTACACCTTTAAATAACCTGTTTAATATAGTAGTTAACGCATTAACAGTATATATATAAACTAGTGTTTAATTTTTATTAAAAGCAGTTTTTTTTAATTTATTTTTTTTATACAGTAATTAGCAAAAAAAAGTGTTAGCTATAGTGGCTAGCCTATTACTAATGTTATAAAAATAAATAGCTACTAATAAAACCTAAAGCTTAAAAAATAAAATATATATTATAAAATTTATAAAAGCGTTTAAATACTTTATATAAATACTTTTAAAAACTTAGCAAACGGAGTATTTATATATTTAGCTTATAAAAAAGGTCTTTAGCATTTTTAAAATATTTTTTTTTTTTATTTTTTTTTTTTATACTAATTTTACTAGTTTTTACTACCTTAGAAAACCACCTCTAAAGTGACTGATTATCCCTGCGATATTTTACAGTTATTAAAAAAAAAATATAACTTTATTAAACTAAAAGCCCTTTTAAACCAGGTATAAAAAAAGCTTTTATTTTTAAAGGCTAACTTTAAAACAGCTAGTGCAGGTGTTAAACAGGTGTTAAATATGTACTGTTAGTAGCTAAGCCTGTCAGTAGCTTGTATAAGGCTCGTTTTTTATATAACCGCTAAATAAAAGCGGCTAAGCTATTTATTATATATTAATACTCTATTAATAAAACGGTTAGCAATTTAATAAATTTTAGCATATTTATTTTTTTATATAAATTATATTAAATTTTATATACTTTTAAATTATATTAATTTAATTTTTTTAATAACTAAATAGCTATTATATTTAAATACTTTATTTACTTTATTTTTTTTATTTTTTTTTTATTTATTTAACCTATTTAACTAACTTATTTTATTAATTTTCTTATTACCACTTATATTATTTAATTTTTTACTTTATTAAATTTATTTTTAAATTAATTTTACTGCTTTACTTTATATAAAATTAACTATTTTAGTTGTTAAACACTTTATAGCTATTATTTTTAAAGCTTTCGTTTTTTTTATTAAAGCTTTCGCTATTATTTTTAAAGCTTTTTTTTTTTTAAAGCTTTTGCTATTATTTTTAAAGCTTTTTTTTTTTTTTAAAGCTTTTGCTATTATTTTTAAAGCCTTTTTTTTTTTTAAAGCCCTCGCCGTTATTTTTAAAGCTATTGCCGCCGCTTTTATTGCTTTTTTTATATATACCTAATACGATCTGCATAGCTTTTACAGCAGCTTATGCGGCCTTTAAGGCATCTTATTCGCAATGCCGCCTTATTAGCACTTTATTTTTTTTAACAGTTAATTTGCTAATAAAGTTAATAATTACTTCTGCTTAGCCTATAAATAATAATAGTCTAAGCAAATAAAAATTTATAAAGCTAAAGCACTTTTTAAAGTTTTAATTTAATAACAGACACTATAACTAATTAACTAACTTTTATTAACCTAACTATAATACCTATAATAAAATATATTAGTTTAAATAATTATTTATAAATAATATTATAGTTTGCTTTTTATTTTTTAGCTTTTTTAAGCTTATATATTATATATTTTTTAATTCTTTTATTATAACAACATTTTAAATCTTTTTAATTATAGCACTAAATTATAATATTTATAATTATTAGTCTGTTTATACTATATTTAATATAAGCGTTAAAAAAATATATTTTTCGCACTTATTTACTATTTAATTTTTTTTCGTTGCTTTGTTATTATAATGCTTTTTTATTATATAACTATAATTATTATAACCTTTTTTTCGTCCGAATTTATGTCGATCTTTTTTTACTACGCTTTTACTTTAATTACTTTTTAATTACTTTTTAATTTTATTTTAAATACCGCTTAATCCTACGCTTATAATTTAAATTATTTTAATATAGCTTTTATTAAACGTTACTTATTATTAAATAATGTGCTAAATATTAAAAAAGCTTAATAACTTAGTAAAAAAAATAAAAAATTTAAGTTTTTTACCGCTAAAAAAAAAAACTACATATTTATTATTTAAGTTTACTTTATAATTCTTATTTTAATAATTAAAAAAACCTTATAAATTTTTTAATAAATAGTTAGTAATAATTTAATAATATTAAAAATATTAAATATAATTTAAAGCGCTTTTTTTTTTTTTTATATATTATAAAATTTATAAATATATTTAAAAAAATAAAAAATAATATAGCCTAAAATAATATTAAATTAAATAAAGCACCTAAAATATTTTTAATTAAGCTAAATAATATAAATATAAACTAATATTTAGTTTAAATTATATTTAATAATTAGTTTATTAATAACTTTTTTATTAATAAGCTTATTTTATTATATAATATTTAATATAAATAAAATAATTTTAATATAACCAGCGCTTTTTAGTATAATATTATATTAATTAAAATAGTAATAATTTTAATAAAATAATAAAACTTAAATTAAATTAAAAGCTTGCAACCGCTAAAAAACCGAGCGGCTAATTAAAAAATAAAAATAACATTTTAAATAATTATTATACCACTAAAAAATAAAAAAAGTTAGACTTTAATAAATAGTAAATATTACTTATATATATATATATAGCATATCTATTTGCCTATATAGCTTTGCTTTTTATTTATACTTACTATAACTTTTTTTTATAAATAATTTAATAAATAAATACTTTAAAGTTTACACCGTTTAAAAAAAACTTATATATTTTAAAATTTATAACCTTTTTTAATATTTATTTACTGCAGCTATTATTTTTAGCATTTTTTTATTTTTTAACGCTGCTTTTATATTATTATTACACTTAAAAACTTTTCGAACTATTTTTTTTTTTTAAACAGCTATATTATTATAAATCTTATTAGCTTAGCTACTTTTTTTTAGCAGCCTGCGACCGCATAGGTTTATATTATTGCTAGATATGCAAATTATAATAAAAAGCATATCTTTAATAATAAAAACGCGGCTGTCTGGGTACCCTGCCTCGACTTTCGAAAGCTTTAAAAAAGCATTTTTAATAAAGCTATTTAATATTATTATATTTTTAAACTAAAACTTTTAAATTTATATTAACAGTTTATATAATATAAGGTTTAATATTAATACGTTTATTATATATTTAATATATTATATTATAAACAGCCTGTTTATATATTAAATGTTTTAAATATATTTAGCTAAAAAATAAGCTTAATTATAATTAATTATATTAAAAAGTAATTTTATACTGTTAATACTATTATTTTTATATTATATATCTGCGCTAGTGCTTAAATTTTAATAAAAAATATTTTATTTTAGCTTTAATATATTATTAATACTTTAGTTTTAAATTTAAACCCGACATTTTTTATTAAAATATTTTTAATAATTAAAGCTTAGTAAATAGTTCTAAATTATATATAGCCGCAGTATATAAAAACTAAGGCAAAAAAAAAAATTAAAATATTAAAACTTATATTATTATTAAAAGTTTAAAATATAAATATTAGTAAATTAAAACATTTAATAAAAAATAAATTAATAATAATATAATATTAAAAAAAGCTTAAAAAGCTATAGCTATTAATTTTTTAATGTTTTATATTATAAATTAGCATATATATAGCTATGTTTATATTATATATAGTATACTATATAATTATTATATTAAATAGCTAAAACTTAAGCTAACTAATATAATATATTTAAACTTTTTTTTAATATATTTTTTTTAAATAACTATTAAATAAATAAACTTAAAAAAATAATGCTATAATATTAATAAAAAAGATATAATAGTATAGTATATATAAATAAACTATATTATTATATAGTATATATAAAATAAAATAAAAAAAATATAAAGCTATTTATATAAAATTATAAAGCTATAAAACTTAAACACCCTGGAAAAAAAAGCATAAAGCCTATGCCTGTTCAGACTAAAAAATAAGGCAAAACTAAAGGTAATTTTGCTAACTAGCTTATATAAAAGCTTATTATACTATAAATAAATAATAATTATACACTATTTTATTTAAAGCTTTTAAAAAGCATACCTATTAAATTTATTTAATGTTAAAAATAAATATTAAAAAACAATGGCTATAGCTATATACTATAAAAATATAATAAAAAAAAGTATATTAAAAAATAAAGCCATAGCTTTTAATAAGCTATATAAAAATAAAACTTATAATTAAATAACGTTTTAGCTAGCTTAAAAATAAAAACTAAAAAAACTATAATATTATTAAAGGCCTTAGTGTATATTTTGGCTACCTATCTAGCTTTAAATTAAAAAAAAAAAAATAAACTAAAAAAAAGGATAAAAAAAGAAATTATAACTATAAGTATTAAAAAAAAAAAAAAAAAAAAAAAAAAAATAAACAATAAGCTTAAAGCTAATTAATAAATTTATAAAAGTATAAATAGAAAAATTATATCTTTAGCAATAATAAAATAAACTTAACTATTATTATTTTCACCTTTATTACCTTTAAAACGACTAAATAAATTAAAACTTATTGCACTTTATATAGTTTATAGCTACTATTTTTTTACTTATTTTTTATAATGGCATAGCACTAGGAAAGCATACTAATCGATAATAAAGACGACTAAAACGACCTAGATAATACGGAGTGAAAAGCCGGCGACAGTAAAAACCTATATATAGCAATATATAAAGGCTTACCATTTTAAACTTATAAAATATAGCAATTTTAAGCATAAGTAATAATATTTTTAAAAAAATACTATAATTAAAAAGTTATAAATTTAATATATATAGGCCCGTTTTATATAAACGGGTATTATAATAACATAAACTATATAATAAAAAAAAATTAATAAAAAAAAATAGTATATAAAGATTTAATAAAAAAATACTAAACTAATAAATGCATTTTAAAGTATAAAACTTTATATTAAATGTTCGAAATAATAAGTAATAAAATGCTAAACCTAATAATATAATATATACGAACGACCTACCTATAATAATTAATAATTAATTTAGCTTTTTTATTTAAAAAAATTAAAATAAACTTTATATTAAATATTAGCTATTTATATTTATTAAAAGTCGGCTAGCTTTTTAATAAAAGCTTGTTTTAGCTAAAAAAATAAATAATAATAGCGGCAGTAATAAAATAAGCTAAGCAGAAAATAATTTAAAAAAATATTATACTAATATTTTTATAATAAATATATAATAACAAACCTAAGCCTAACAATTTAAAAGAAATACTGCTAATACTGGCAGTACGGGACTATATCTAGTTATAACTAGGTCAAAGATAAATTAATAAAATAAATAAAAAAAAAAAAATTTTTAAAAATATTATAAAAAAAAAAGCTTATTTTTTTTATTAAAAAGCTTATTAAAAAAAAAGAACTTTAAAATATAACAGCATAAAATAAAATAAAACAAAAATAAAATAACAGCTAAAAAATAAAACGTTAGCATAATAGCTAAAAAATAAAAAATAACTATTAAATAAATAAAAAATAACAGTTTAAATAAAAAAAATAAAATTTTAGTATATACTTTAAAAAGCTTTTTTAAATAAAACCGCTTTTTATAATCTATAAAACCGCTAAAAAAAACTTAAAATTTTAATTAAATAATTAAAATATAGTAGGCGTAGGTTTAATCTTCGCTTATTTTTAAGCAGGTGGCCCTGGCTTATACTACTAATTATACGTTAGTTATAGCACGCTAGCTAGCGATTATTTTTAGTTTATAATAAAATAAACTATAATATATAAAATAACCATTAGGCTTTAGCGCTTTTTAAACTTTAAATATAACACTATTTATAAAACGGACGACTTATTTTATTTAATTTATTATAATAATATAACTAATTATTTATTTTAGCTTAATATTTATTTATTATTTCTTTATTTAGCCTAGCTAACCTACCTATTATATTTTATATATAAAATAAAAAATAAAAATTTAAATAATGCTTTAAATTAATAAAACTAAATAAATTAAACTTATTAAACTTTATTAGTTATAATAATTATATATATATATTAATAAAGCCTACCTTTATACCTTTTTTTCTACCTAGCTTTAGAAATACTTTATTATACGTTTATTTTTATGCTTTATATTTTGTTATAATAAATATAAAAGTTAATTAAAAACCTTTTTTAATAAATGCTTAAGTATAAAATAAATTATATATTTTTTTTAATATTATTAGCAGTATACCCTGCGACAAATTAGTTAGCTTAATATATTTTATTATTAGCAAAAATATAAAAAGTATAAGCGGCGGCCTAGTAATAATAAACACTTTAAATTTTAATTTATAAATATAAGCGTTAAAATTAAAAAAAAATCTTTTAATTATATAGTCTGCACTATTTATTATTTTAAGCCTTTAATATATATTATTAATTATAATAACTAGCATTTTATATATAACTAAGATATAAAAAGGTATTTTAACGTTATTATAGTTTATAATTAAATATGCTTTTTTAAACGCTTTTTATTTTTATATACCTTTTTTTAGCTTATATTTTAATAAAAAAATAAATAATAGCTGCTTATATAGCTTAGCAAATATAAAAGCTATTTAAAAGTTTAAACTATATTTTATTATATTTAAAAATATAATAGCTTTAGCTATTTTATTTAGTATAATATTAAAACTGTTAATTATTTTAATATTTAATATATTATAATTTTTTTTAATTTAAGTGTTAGCTTAAAATTGTTTAAATAGGTCGGTATATATAATATTTTTTGCTTATATTTATTTATTTAATATTATAATTATAATAAACTTGCACTATAGCGTATAGCCTAAATAATGCTTATTAAAAAATATACCGCTTAGTAGTTAAAAATGCTTTTTAGTTATTATAAATTTTTTTTAAATAGTTAATTTATTAAAGTATAATATAAATATTTTAATAATTAGCTCGAACTAATAAAAGTCGCCGCATAAAATAATAACTAGTATACTACTAAAGCTAAGGTTTTTTTGTTTTTAAGCTTTTTATAGCTGCTAACTCGCTTTATATAAGTCGGCTTTAAATATTATGCTGTATTTATTAATAACTAGTATATCGGTTGCCTGCTAGCTTTAACATTTTGCTTTTAAAAAGCTTTTATTTTTTTTTAAATTTATAAGTTTAAATTTTAATATAAAATATACTGTAGTCCCGCTAATATTAGCTTTTATAAAACCGGATATAGCTATAAAACAGATGCTGTTTTGTTTTTTTTTTAGTTTTAAGGCTGCTATTAAAGCATTAATTATATAGCTTTTCTTTATTTTTTTTTCGCTTAATAAATAAAGCTTTAATTATAAATATAAAATAATAGCATTTTTTTATTTATTGCTAATATTGTTAATCTTTTTATAATTATTTTTATATTAGCTAACTTTATTTAAATGCTTTAATACTATATTAAATATAATAGCTTATTTTTTATTTAATTTATATTTTATTATAATTATTTTATTAATATAAGACTATATAATATTAAAGCTAATTAAAATGTCGATCTGCATTAAAATATACGGTTAATTATAATAGCATAGTTAAATATTTTATTATATTATAATAAAATCGTGGTTTAATTTAAATAATTTATTATTATTTTATGCTAGCATATTAAAACTGTTTATATTATTTATAGCATTTTTATAGTTATTATTACTTTTAACTTTATAAAAATTTTTTTTATTTAATATTAAAACCTTTTTATTTTACTGTATTATTAATTTTTTTAGCAGTTTTATTTAAAAACTTAAACATTTTAAATCCTTTGCTTATAATGCTATAACTATATTATAATATATTATTAACTTTTTTAATATAAAATAGTTTATAATTTTAAAATATAATATATAATAAAAGCTGTATATTATATTGCCTGCTTTTTTAAAAATAAAAAATCTTTTTTTTTGCGATCTGTTTAGCTGGGCCGCTAGGCCGTTTAAAAATATATATAGCTTATTATAATATAAAAAGTCGTCCGCTGCTTTTTTTTTTTTAGCTAAAAGGTAATTTCTGCTAATTTTAAAATTAAAATTATCGATTTTATTATTATAGTTTATTTTAATACTTTATTATTTAGCATTTTGTTTTATATTTTTTTTTAACTTATAAAATAAGTTAAAGTTAAAATAAATAAACTATAACTTATTAAAATAATGCTTTTTTATTTATTTTTATAATATTTTAAGCTTTATATTATTAGTTTTAAAATAATTTTAAAATATAAATAAGCTAAGCTTAACTATATAAAACTATATATATAAAATATTATTTTATTCGTTTATAAAAAATATACTATTAATTAAAAAAACAGCAGATAATATTAAATTTATAACTTATTAATAAAACTAGCTACTGTTTTATATATTATTAAATAAACAATATTTTAAAGTTTATTTATTTTTATTTAATTTTATTACTATTTAAATATAAAATATATAGTTATATAAATATAAGTTTTATAATTATAAACTTTTTATATTATATGCTTAAAAAATAATTAAATAAATGCTTTATATAAGTTTAAAAGTATATGCTTTATTATAAAACCGGTCTTATAATATTTTATTGCCTAATTTAGCTATTTAAGCTTTTAAGCCCGGCTAAATTTTTATAATCGTTTAATATAATATTAAAATATAAATTTAGTTTTATATTATTTATAAAAAATAATATATATTATATTTAAATAAAAAGTTTATAATATTAATAAATAAAAATTTTTATTTTAAAAATATTTTATTTAAAACCTTAATAATAAAGCTTTTAGCTATTAAGTTTAGCTTTATTTAATTAATAAACTAAGGTTTTTATTTTAAAAAATTAAAATATGCAGTAATTAATATAAGCCGCTAGTATATTAGCGCCTTTAGCTTAGTAGCATAGTTTATAATATAATATATAATTAATAAAGTTTAAAATTTAATAAAAATTAAAGCAAAGTTATAATTATGCTAAAAAGCCACCGCTATTACTTTATTAAATTAATTATAATTATAAATATTTTATTTAATATAAAAAATTTTATTATTGCTAATATATATATAAGGTATTAAAGCCTATAGCTACTTAAATTAACATTAAGTTTTAAATCTGCATTTTTTAGCTTTTATAGCCGCATATTTTCGGCAAGTAGGCGTACACTTATGCTTTTAAACCTTTAAAACAATAAAATACGCTTTTTTTTTTTATTTTTTTACTATATTATTTTTTAATAATAAAAAGTTTTTATAAAGCTATTTTTATTTATGCCTTTTTTAAACCTACTAAGTAGCTATATTTTCGTTAATTTTTTTATAAAAGTGTTTATTTACTTATTATAATAACTGTACTATTTTTATTAAGTCGTCGTTTTTTTAAATGGTAATAATTAGTTAATTAATGCTAATATTATTAAAATACCATATAACACCGTGTAAATAAAACGCCCCGCAGCTGTTCGTTTTAATATAGCTAAAGTATTAATTAACCGGGCTAAACGAGCTATTGCCAAACTTAACGTTAATAATTTTTATAAAAAAAGCTTTAATATAATAATAAAACTATTATATTATAGTTATTAAATTTTAAATAACCTTTTTTTTAATTTAAAATAGTGCTTTTTAAATATAAATATTTAATTATTTTAACTATTTTATATAATAAAGTAATTTATATAGCTTTTTGTTTATTTTAATATATATAAATAATATTAAATTATTTAGATTTATAATAAACTATATTATAAATATACTATAGCATATAATTATGCTTTTAATTTTATATTATTATATGGTTTTTTTTTTATTTAAAAAAAGTTATTAATAGCTATATATTAATATTTTTTATAATAAGTTTTTTATTTAAAAGTTATTAAAAAGCTTATATGTTTATATTTTAAAGGCAGCATTTTATAATTTTTTTTTTAATAACAATATATAAATATTTTTAAATTTTTTAAATATTTATTTATTAGCATAGGCAGAACTTATTTATACACTATTATTTTACATAATACGATTAAATATAAAAAATAAAAAAATAAAATAAGTTATAGCATGGCCGCTATGCTGCCGCAGCTTTATAAAAGCCTATTTAAATAAACTGTTAATATGCGATTTATTTTATATATATAGCAGTAAATACTTATATGCTTAGCTTAAAATTATGTTTATTTTTTTTATCTTAGTTTATAAAGCAAACAGCTATTATATTAGCTAGCCTTTTTTATTTATATAAAAAAATTTTAATAAAAATAGCTATAAAATAATTTAAGTTTTAAATATTTAAAAATTTATTATTAAATATAATTTAAATATATAGTTTTTTTTAAATGCTTGTTTAAATAAATTAAACTTTTTAAATATTAATAGCATTTTTTTAATTTTATAAAAAAAAGCCTAATAATATTAATATTATAATTAAGTTAGTTCCGCTATTAATAAAAAAGTTATTATAACCGGGCAGCCGAAAAGCTAAAATAAAATAATTTTAAAAAATAATATTGCTAATATTATTAGCTAGCAAATTAAAATTGCTTTATGTTTTTTTATTGCTTATAATATTATATTTTAGCAGATCTTTAACTATAAATAGCGCAGGCATATAATATCTGCTATTATTAAAGGCATATTATATTAGAAAAAATATTGGCGAGCTGTACGTAAATGGTAGGTTATTATTTAAAAAGGCATACTTAAAACGCTTAGCTGCTTTTACTGCTATATTTGGTATAATAGTAATGCTTTTAAATATAGCTAATAAAATTATGTTTTTTTTATTTTTTTATATGTCCTAAAATCCGATATTTTTTCGAATTTTTATATATAAATAGTTGTTAGCTTAAAGCTAAAAAAATGCTTTTTTTATAACCGTTTTATAAAGCTTAAAATATAGCAATATATTTTTTTTTTAAAGTGTGTTAAACTTAATTTAAATAATTTTAATTTCGCTTTTTATATTTTATATTAGCTAAAAAAATATATTTATAATTAAATAAATATTATTTATAAATATAAATATATAACCGGTTATTTTATAATATAATAAATTTATTAAATAGTTATTTTTAAAATTAAAAAAAAACTTTATAATATAGCTAAATATAACGCCGATAATAAAAAATTATTTTTTAAACAGCTATAAAATATTAATTTTTTTTAGCTAAAAATAGTTATATAATATTTATAGCATATTTAATTAATAGCAGGCTAAGAGTTTATTATATTTAATAATATTATTATAATATAACTTATAAACAGGTATTTTTCTGTTCGGTATAAAACATTTTATATAGTCGAGGTAATAAAAGTTATTTTTATTAATATTTAATAATAGTTTTTATAGCTTAGCTTTAAGTTTTTTTAAAAACTTTATAATAAAAAAAACTGTTATATTATTTTTTAGTGTTTAGATTTAATATAGCTAACACTAATTAAATAACAATAAGTTAAAGTTTTAAATTTTAGCTTAAAACCGCGATATATATGCCGCCTTTTATTTATTAGTAATAAAATTAAAAAACTTTTTAATGTTTAAATTTTGCATTTTAAATATATAATGTTAGTTTGTTATATTTAAATATTTTTTAGCTTTATTTTTTATACCGTTGTTTTTTTAATTAAAAATATACGATCTGCCGCTTTAAATTATTAATAAAAAAAATAATAGCAGGGCTAGTTTTAAAAATAACTTTGTTTATAATAATAATGTTGGCGGTAATATTAAAGCAAATTTTAGCTTTATAGTCTATGCTATATTGTTTTTATTGCCTTTGTTAGTATTGTCGGTATTGTTAATATTATTAATATTATTAGTGTTATTAGTATTGCCGGTTATATAGTTATTTTTACTGTTAGTACTGTTAGTATTACTAATATTTAATATATTATTTTAAGTTTTAAAAAAAAACTATAGTAATAATATTAAAGCAAACAAAGCTTTTATATATAAAAGTGGCGGCATAGAGCTATTTAAAAAAAAATAAGGCCTGCTTATAATAAAAAGCAACCGCTACGTTTTTAATATATTAATGTTAACAGCTAGCTATAAAATAAAAAGTGTATATATTTTAAATTTTAAAATATAAATTAGCTGTAGGGTTATTTTAGCATTAAAGTTTAATTATAGTAATGTTTAAAAATAAATTTTCTATAATAACTACTAATTTAATATTAAATTAATAAAGTAAAGGTAGCATATATTTTTAATATATTAATATTAGTAAAAAAATATAAAGCAGAAGGTATATATATTTAGAATATTAAAATATAAAAAGGTAACTAGGACGTTTTTAATAAATCGACATTAATAAAAAAAGTTAATTATCGAGTTATTTTAATACTATAGCTTGATTATAATAATATTTAAAGTCGAGTTTTTTTTAATTGCTGTAGATTAGGTGCTATATTAAAAAAATAGTTTAAAATGCTAAATATAAAGCTTTTATTTAAAGTTTTATATATAATATATTAAATTTCTTATATAATATATATTTTATATATATTAATTATATAATTTTAATATTTTATATATAATTATAGCTAATTTTTTATTTTAAATAAAAAAATATATTTATTATAACCTATAAGCAATATAAGCTTATTTTATTTAACGCTTTTGTATAATATATAAAAACCTACTAAAATAGACAGTATAAAATGCTTATATTGTGTACTTTATACTTATAAAAGGTTAGGCATTAAATACCTAGCTTTTAATTGCTAGCATATTTATTAATTATATTATTAGCAAATTAAAAAAAAGATTAAAAAACTATTAAAAGTTATATTTTATTACTTTATAAAAGCTATTTAGTTATGCCGATATATTATATAGTGCAAGAAAATATGTACAGTTTTAATTTTACATTATATTTTTTAGCTAGCAAATTGCTAACTAAGGTTTACTTTAATATATAAAACTTTTATGCAATTTTTAAGCTAGCAAGGTTATTATAAAACTATTAATTTTATAAAGGGCTATATAATATTATATATTAAAAATATTTAATGCTAAAAAATTAAAAAGGTTTATAAGCAAAAATTATTTAATAATCACTTAGATACTATAGGCAATATATAAAGTTTTAATAATTATTTGTTTAAAGCAGTAATTTATTTTTTTTATTTTATTTTAGCTTAACTTTTTTTTATAGCTTGTTAAAAATAATAATTATAATTTATATTTTTTTTATTTTATTTTATTTTAATTTTTTTTTATAGTTTAATAATATTTGCTTTATATTTTTTAATTTTTTTATTATATTTGCTTTTATAGCTTTTATTGCGTTTATATTTATTTTTTCTACTTTTGCTAGGGTTAAAGGGTATAAAATATTAATAGCTTTTTATATTAGCTTAATATTAAAAATAAAAAGGTGGCAGCAGTATGCTAAAAATAATTAATTAATTAAATATAATAATATAATATTATAGCTTTTTGCTAAGGCTAAAGTTTTGTTTAATAAGTTTAAATAAAAACTTTTTTTAAAATATATTAATAATTTTAGTTTTATATTTGCCGCTTATTATTAGGAAAACCCCGCTATAAAGCTAGATAAAGATAACGTTGTTTTTATATAAGGCCTGTACTACCTGTAAGGTTTTTTTTTTTATAATAACTTTAATAAAAACTTTAAATTTAGTTTTATATAGCAGTAGGTAATAACTCCCCGTCGAGAGCAAATTTAAATATATATATAAGTGTCGACTGTTTTTTTTATACTAATAATTAATAAGCTTAATTTAAAATATTTTAACTTGGCTGCTATAATAAATTAGGGTATTTTTTGCTCGTTTGTTAATAAAATAAATAAAATTTTAATTTAAAAAAGGCTTGATTTAGACTTTGTAGCATTAACGCTGTTTTTAAAAATAAAAATTTTTATAAAAATTAAATATTTTTTTTAGTGCAGCAAAAGCGCTAAAAATGTTGGTTTTTTTTAAAGACTTTTTAAATTAATTATTTTTTTATTTTTTAATAAAAGGTTTAAAAAACGTTTTAAGTTTATATTAATTAGTTAAAATAAATTAGCTTTATTTATTAGCTAATTAGTATATATTATAAATACTATTATTAGCTAGATTAAAAATAAATTTATTTAAAAAGCTGGCTATAAAAAATATAAGCTTATTTTTAATAGCTTTATTTATATTATATATTTTAAAGGAAAATTAAAGGTTTTTAACTTTGTTAGCAGTAAAGTTAAAGTTAACTTTATTACTATTATATTATTAATTAAGATTTAATATTTTAATAAATAAATGTTTATAAAAGCTTAGGTAAAAAGACTAAGTTTTATATAGTTTTAAAACGCGGGTTTTACGCCGGCAAATAATTATTTAGCTGTTAAAAATAAATTAACTATTGCTTTATTTAATAAAATATTAGCTATAGCTATAAACGTTAAATTTGTTAATATTAATGCTATTTTATTTTTAAATAATTTAAAAAGTATATTAAAACGCTGTTTATTTATAAACAGAATAATAAAAATAATATTAATTAAGTTTAATAAAGCAATATAAATAGTAACTGCAGAGGTATATTTGCTAATAAAATAGTATTAAATAATATTAATATAAATATATAATATAATAAAATATATTTTTATATACTGTTAATTAATGTTAATATGATTTTATATGTAGCTCCGACTTTATATAAAAAGCGGTCTTATTTTAAGGTTAAAAAAAGTATTTTTTAACACTAGCTGCTTTATTTTTTTAATTTAATTTAATTTTTAATAGTAGACAGGCTTTTAAGGCGACCTAAGCGTAGAAAAGTCGAATAAAAGCTATTAGTTATGCTTTTTTATAAAATGCTAATTTTATTAAATAAGCTTAGGTCTGCTTATTTATATTTAGTAATAGTGTGCTAAATATATTACGCACTATAATATTAAATTATATTGTTTTTTTTTATTGTTAATAAAACGTTATTTTATTTATTTTATATAGTTTTATTAATTATATTTTAATGTTAAATTCGATATAAAGAAAGTTTATACTATAGTTTAAGTTTTTATTATTTTATAGTATTAATAAAAAGTTTAATATATAAGCTTTTTTTTTTAATTTTAATTAATTATATTTTATTATATTATAATAAAATAATTTATTAAAACGATAAAATAAATATTTAAAACTGGTTTTATTATAATAATAGTTAGTATAAAACTTTTAAAAAGCATTATTTTATTATATTAGTGTAATAATATAGCTAACCTATAGTTTACGACTTTTATAGCATTATAGGCATGCCGTTTATAAAAAATAAGCATTTTTAGCTATTTATATTAATACTGCTTTTAAATTTACTTTTTTTTTAATATTAAATATTTTTTTATTATAAGTGTTACTTATTAAAAAGCAATAAAAAAGCAAGCGGAAAAAAAAACAAAAGCTCGATTTTATAAAAAATAAATTTAACTGTTTAGTTAAATTAAAGTATATATAGCATAAGGTTTTTTATATTATACGCTTGTAAAAAATAAATAAAAAGGCCGGCAATATAAAGGCAGGCGATATAGGCAAAGTAAACAACGCAGGCAACGCGGATAAAACAGGCAAAGCAGGCAAAGCAGGCAAAAGTGCTAAAATAAGCAATAAAAATAGTTTAGTCTATATTAATAAAATGTCTAACTATAATATATTTTTAATAAAAAAAATTATAATAATTATTTTAGCTTATAAAAAGTATATTTAAAAATATAAAAATAATATTTAAAAAACCTTTTTAATAATAATAAAACGCATTTTTTATATATAATTTAATAAAAGTTAATTTAATATAAAATAAATAAAAACTAAAAAGTTAACTTTAATAATTAAATATATATTATTTAAAAAAGTGCTAAATTATAAAATAAATAAATAAAAAAAATAATAGCATAATAAATTTAATTATATATATAAACAGTTTAAAAAAGTTTGCTTTTTATTTATTAATAACTTTTTTTATATAAGCATATATGTATAGTTTATATATTAAATATTATATTAATATATAAATATATTAACATATATAGTATACATTTTAATAAAATATATATATTGTTTATTATATTTATTATATATAGCTGTAAATTATTTTTATACGCTAAAAAAGCGGTACCTTTAAGCTAAAACATTATAGCTTAACGGCTAGGTATATTTTATATTATATATAATTAAATATAGCAGTAAATTTTAGCTAAATTAGCAATAAATTATAAATTATATATAATAATAAATTATAAATTAAAAATAGCAGCAGATTTTAAATTAAAAATAGCTACTTATTTATTTAAACGGCTGTATAAAAAAAGTAAGTAAATTAAACGTATATATTTAAATAATTATAAGCTTTTATTTAAAGCTTAGCTTGATCTGCCGCGGTAATACAGCGATTTAATATATGCGACCTATTTTATAAAGTCTAATAGTAAAGGCGTTTTTATAACCTATAATATTATATTCTGCTTATATAGATATAAAAAATATTTTTAGTTTTAATAATTTTAACTAGGATGGTATAAATAATAAAAATAATTAAAAAATAAATTAGTTATTTAGTTACTTAGTTATTTAATCACTTAGTTATTTAGTTATTTAGTTACTTAGTTATTTAATTATTTAGTTACTTAATTATTTAATCACTTAGTTATTTAGTTATTTAGTCACTTAGTTATTTAGTTATTTAATCACTTAGTTACTTAGTTATTTAATTATTTAGTTATTTAGTCACTTAGTCACTTAGTTATTTAATTACTTAGTTATTTAGTCACTTAGTTACTTAGTCACTTAGTTACTTAGTTATTTAATTATTTAATTATTTAATTATAATTTAAAAAAAACGGCTATACTAAGGCGAAATAAAATAATATATTATTAGCTTTTAATCGAACTATTTATATTATCTCGCGGTATATCGAAGTTATGCTTATTTTTATAATTATAAAAAAGCTTGCTATAATTATAAAACAGCATGTTAAAAAAGTTTATTAGGCTTTAAATATATAGCAAATTATATTAAAGTTTTAGCTTTTTTAAATATATTATACCGACAGGCAAATGTTATAAAATAAGCTAGTCTAGCTAGGTTTAAACAGGATATATATATATAAATTTTATTTTAAATTATTAATAGCTTTTTAAAAAAAAAAGCTAATATTTTAACATTTCGATTTTTATTACTGTCCCGCTAATAATTTACTAATTTTTTATATATTAAAAATTAAAGTTAATAATAATAGCTATTATTAGCTAATAATAAAATTAAAATTATATAATTAAAAATTTTTATAAGTTTAAAAATATTAAATTTTTTTATATAAGGTTTATAAATGCTAGACCGACTAAAATTATGGCTTAATATGCCTGGCTAAACGAAAGCATAGCCTAATATGCCTGGCTAGCCGGAATTATAAACTAAAATGCTAGGCCGACTAAAAGTATAAGCTAAAATGTCTAGCTAATTAAAAATATAAGCTTAAAAATATTTTTTAAACGCTAATTATAATAAAATCGGCTATTTACTGCTAAGTTTTAATAAGCTTAAAAATATATTTATTATAAATATAGCTTTTTTTAATATAATTATATTTTTATTATATGCTGCATTTATATAAATTTTTATATATTAATATATATTTGCTAATATAGTTTTTATAAAAATTTGCAGCAAATTTAGCCTTTTTAAATATATAATTAAATAATAAAAATTTAGTAAGCTTTATTTATAAAAAAATATGCAGGCTGTTTTAATAATATATAATCTATACATTTAGTTTTTTTTTTAATTTAAGCTTTAACTTTATTGCTAAGCGGTAATTTTATTTAAATTTTTAACTTTTAATAAATATATAAAGTTAAAGCATATTTAATTATTATGCTTATTTATTAGTAAAAAGTTAAAATAAACTGCGCGCTTATTATTTTTATAATAAATAACTAAGCTTTAATGTTTATAGCTTTTAAATAAATAAATTAATGCTATAATAAACTTGGCGTAGCAAATATTTTTATAAAAAAAGGCCGGCATTAGCGATATATATAAAAGCGGGTTTTTCATAAGCACGGTTGCTAGTACTAATACTGCTAATTTTAATAGTATAATAAAGCGTAATTTTATATTAATTTTATAAAATATTAAATAGCCTTTTTTTTTTAAAAATCGAAATTAAAAACTAATTTATTAAAAATAAAGCATAAAATAAAAAATATTATTAAATAGCTTTTAGCTATAAATATAACTTATTAATTAGTTTAAAACTTTTTATAGCAAATATAGCTTTAATTAGATTTTTTAATTAAATAATTTTAATATAAAGTTTTAATAAAAACTAAAATATTAGCTTTTATATTAAGCTATAATTAAATTAAATAGCTTAAATAAATTTATAATAATTAAATAACCGTTAGAATTTTTATATATAAAAATAATAGTTTAATTTTAGCACTAATAATTATTGCTTATAATAAAAAGCTATTTAAAAAAACGTACCTTTTTAGCAAGCTTTAATAAAAAGTTTATATTAACTATATAAAATTTTATTTTAATTTTTACTATATTTAAAAAGTTACTATTAGCTATGCTAATAAAAGGTCGAATAAATAAGTAGTAATTATATAGTTAGCTATATTAGCTAAGTTAAAAAGCGAATATTTAAATTTTAAAATATAAAAAGTTTATAAATAAAAGCGCAATTATAGTTAACTAATATAAAAATAAATATAAACCCGGCTAATAAACGTGCTAAGTAAAAGACTTATTAAATAAAAAGTGGTTTAAAAAAAATAAAAGCGCGACTATATTTAACTAATATAAAAGTAAGTATAGACTTAGCTAGTAAATATACTAAGTAAATAATTTACTAAGTAAAAAATGGTTTAAAAAAAACAAAGGCACGACTGTATTAACTAAGGCGAAAAAATAAAAGCGCGACTATATTAACTAAGGCGAGAAAATAAAAGCGCGACTATATTAACTAATATAAAAAAATAAAAGCGCAATTATATTTAACCAATATAAAAATAAATATAGACCTAGCTAATAAACATACTAAATAAATAACTTATTAAATAAAAAATGGTTTAAAAAAAACGAGGGCGCGACTATATTTAACTAATATAAAAGTAAATACCGAACCGGCTAGCAAACATGCTAAATAGGTGGCTTGCTAAATATAAAGTGGTTTAAATATTTAGATTTAAAAATATAAAAAAAGGTTATAAATAAAAGCGCGACTATATAATTAATATAAAAATAAGTACTAAATTAGTTAGTATATATATATAAAAATAAAATAAATAAGTAAATAAAAATATATAATAGCGCGGGTAAATAGTTAATAAACTTAAGTAAAAAAAAATAAATAAAAGTAATAAAAAAAGGTAAGCGGAGTATAAAAATATAAAAAAACTAAATAAATAGCCGGAGGGTCTTTTACAAACAGAAAATAGGCGATAAAAAAGCAAATTAATAAAAAGCCGAAAAATTTAATAAAAAAAACAATCGCTACTTATTTTAGCTATTAATGCAGCAATATAGCGATATAGCCGTTAAAAAGTCGTCTTTTTTTATATTAAAGTTATAATTATTAAAAAGAAAGATTAGTTATATATTAGGTTAGCTGGTTTTTTTGCCTGCTAAAGTAAAATATATAATAAATTAAAAAAAAAAAGCTTAAAGGCCGTAGGTGGAAATAAAATAAAGTTTTATTTATATATTTAAATATTTAGCAGGTTTATAGCCTTATAATAGAAAATAAAAGCCCCCCTGTCTATTTATATTAAATACCTAGGTATTTAAGTACTTACTTTATTTTAAAAAAATAGACTACTTTATCTACCACTTATTTATTTTTATTTAAGCAGTCACCACTTTTTGCTTTTAAAACAGTTATTTTAAAACATCGGCGGATATTTATTAGCCTAATAATAAAGTAATAAATAAATAAAATTGTATTGCTTAGCACCGCATATAATTACTAAAGTAATATAAACTTAAGCCTTTACAAATAAAAGATTAAACTATGTGCAGCAATGCTTAAATTTGGTTTAATAATTTATATTAAATTTTAAAGCAGCGTTATTTTTTTTATTATTACTTATTTTGTTAGCATATATTCTTTTTAAATAACCATCTCTTTTATTTTTTTAATAGGTTAGCGTTTTATATTTTTATATTTAATAAAAGCAGACCTAATTTAGTTACTATATAGGTGTTTAAAGGCCTATTTAAATACTGTCGCTATATTTTATAACTATTATAATTATTATATTAAATTAACCGTTTAATTATAACTTTATATTTTATATTTACTTTAAATGTTAAGATTAGCAGTAGCTAACAGATAATATTATTTTATAATAAGTAATAATTATAATAGCTTTATATTAAACATTTTTATAGCAGCTATAGCACGATTTATTAATAAAAGACCTTTACTTCCTATTATTTTTATATTTTATAGCTTTATAAATATTAGCTAAGGCGTTTAATGTCCGGCGATTTAGCTTTGGCAGTATAGTTCGGATAGCATAAGTATTTCGAAGCTTATACGCTAATAGCTTTAACTTATTTTTATAACTGTTTTTTATATAAAAAAGCTATTAGGTGCTTACTATTATTAAATTAAATAAACTACTAAAGTTTTTACGTTACGTTTTATTTATTTATTTAAATAGCGCACTAAAACTATATATAGCTATTAAAATGTTTATAATTTTTATATATTATAATTTTAATATAGCGAAAGCTTAAAATATAATAAACTATATTTAAAATATTAATTTTTTTAAATTTAAAAAAAAAATAAATTAGTATATAAAAAAAAGCGGTATATAGCGGCAAAACTACCTATTAAAGCAGGGTAAGCTAGTTATTTAGATTTAAAAAGCATAAGCATACCTTACTATTACTATTATAATTATTATTTACTATTTTTAACTAAGACTATCTATTATTATTACTATAACCATTATTTATAATTAAAACTACCTACTATTACTATTATAACTATTATTTATAACTAAAACTATTAATAGTTATAAAATCCTTTTTATATATTTTAGCTTTTATTTAAATATTTTATAAGCTTGCACTAAGCTGTCGAGCTTTTTTATATTTAAAACTATTTAATAATTATTTATTAATATATATGCTAAAGCAATCGTTTTAAAGCATTTATGCCACATACTACGTACTACCACTACCTAGCTTTATTATAGTAGTTTATGCCTTAGAAGTTTAAAAAGTATATTTTAACCTTTATTTATATTGTTATAAATATATTATAAATTAATTAATTACTATAGTTTATATATATAATGGCTTTTTTTAATAATATTTAAGCGGTATAAAACGGTAACTATATTAAAAGCAAAGTTTAAATTTAAAAAATTTTTTATATATATTAAAATAAAAATATAAGCAAATATATAAAAAGTAAATAAAAGTAAAAGCTTTATATTTAAAGCTAGGTATTTAATATAAAACTGCCTAGCTAAAAAAACAATAATAAAAATTAAAACTATAAAATAATGGTAAGCAATGTTATATAAAAAGGTATAGAAGAAGTACCAATGTATATGCAGAGTACCGAAGTACTAATAAAATCGCCAAGCGGACTGCGACTAGTTAGAAGTATTTAGGTATAATAAAATCGCTAAACAGTCTGCAACTAATTGCCAACTTTTAGCTAAACAGGTATAAAAACCTATCGTATAATAAAATTAAAATAGTAAATAAAAATAACCTTTTAATATTATTTTTTAAAATTTAAGCATTACTTTATAATATAACTGCGATCACTTATTTATATATTAGCGTACCGCCACCTTTTATACTTTTTTATTTTTACATTAAAAATTCGCAATATAATGTTTAAATAACTAGTATTACGGTCTATATATAGCTATGCATAACCGGCTAATAATTGTGGTAAACCTGGCAAAAAGTTATTAAATAGTAACACTTTATTATAAAAATTAAAAAACTTTTTTAAAAATAAATTAAATAATAACTAATTTAATTGAGGCTAAATTAAACTATAACCTTTAAACAGCTAAAAGCCGCTAGTTAATAAAATGCCAGCGTAAGCATAATAATTAATAGCTTAAAATATATAGTTAAATTAGCAATTAGTAAGCTTATTAAATGCTCTAGCTAGTCGCTTAGCGATTAAAAACAATTTAAAAAAGCTTAGCTATAACTATAAACAGCTTATAATAAATATAATAGCTGTTAAAATTAAAAACTAAATTACCGTAATTAAAAAAAACAATAGCTAAAAGCTAAAATATAATAATACGATCTAAATATTATAAACATTTAGTTAAATCGCTTTTAATATTTAAACTAACTAAAAATTGCACTGCAAAACGTTAACATATAATAAACCTAAATAAAAAGCTAAATTAAAAAACTTTTAAAAATTTATTTGCTAAAAAAACGTTAATTTAAAATTATTTAAACGTACTTTTTAAACTTAGCTAATAAAAATATAATAAAAAAAAAATAAATTATTTTAAAATTTTTTTTTTAAATAGCAAATAGTAGTCTGCAAGCTAAAAAAAAAATATTAGTTTAAAAATAACCTAAAGCTTACATTTAATTACTAATATAAGCTATAGCTAGAGCTAAAAAAAACATTATTTTAATATAAAGTTTTTATTTAAAATGCAGTCACTTTATTTTATAAAGCTAAAAAATAATAAAATATATAAAATAAAAATAAACTTATAAAAAAACTACATTTTAATAAGTTATTAAAATAAAAAGCTTTTGTAAATAATCTTTAAGTCGATAGATATAGCAAAATATAAAAGCAAAGCAATCGCTAATAAAACTCCGACTAAAATAAGTCGGCATAAGGTTTATAAAAATAATTATTTATATGCTACTATTATAAAAAGATTAGGCATATCGCCCGAAAATGCAAATAAAAGCAATAAAATAAAGTGTAAATAAAAAAAACGATTAAAATGTAACTATTAGTCCTAATATACCTTAAACGCATTTAGAATATTAATATAAAATGGTCGAACGCTAAAAAAAAATTAAAAAAAAAGCTAAAATAATATATGTTTAAATTATTTTAGCTAAAAAATTTTAAGCGTTTAGTTTAAATAAGCTTTTTTATATATTAGCAACCCTATTACTAAATAGCGACTATAAGCTAAAAAATGCTATAATAAATATAAACACAGATATATAAATAAATATTATATACCGAAACTTTGCGAAAAAAAAACTCCGACCGGTCGATATATTAATACTATGCCTAATAAGCTTTAATAAAAACTAAATTAAATGCTTAAAAATATATAAAGCGATATTAAAAATAATTAATATAAAAAAAATTTATAAAACCATTATATAAGTTTTTTTTATAATTAAACATAATTAGTCGACGCTTAAGTTTTTATTATTTTAACTTAAAATAAAGCAAATAAAAATTATTTTAAATACTGCTATAAATAAATAATATTTTAAAAAATTTAAAAAAATCGATTTAAAAAAATTTGCTTATAATATAATTAAAAAAAAATAAGCATTTATTATTAACTTTATAAGCATTAAGCTAAAAAAAAAGCTATTTTTTAAAAGTATTAATAATAAGCTAAAAGTTAATAAAAATTAAATTATAAATTTATTAAAATGTTTATAAAAGTTTTAGTAAGTTTATTCTAAATAAAAAGCAAAAAAACTTTTTATACTAAAAAAAATAAAATATGCTATTAATTTAGTTAAAAAAGCAAAAATGCTGTTTAGGCTAATATATTTTATAATAAAAACTTAATAAAAAATATTTAAAAAGTATTTAAAAAAGAATTAGCGCTTAAAATAAATCCGGTATTTTAAAGTTAATATAGGCGCACTAATACTATTTGTATTTAAAAAAAATAAAATAATATAGCTTTATATTAATTACTGCGGCTTAAATAAAATAATAGCAAAAAATAAATATTTTTTTTTATTAATATTAAAAATTATAAACTAATTAAGTTTTATAAAAATCTTTTTAAAGCTAGACTTAAAAAATATTTATTATTATATCCGCATTAAATAAAGCAATAAATAAAAAACCGCTTTTTAAATACAGTACGATCACTTCGAATATATAGTTATACTATTTGGGTTAACCAATGTATTAGCGATGTTTTAAGCGTATATATATAAAATATTAGCCGGCCTAATAGACCATATTTGCATAGTTTATCTAAATAATATAATAATTTTTTTAAACACTAAAAAAAAATATAAAATTTATTTTTAACTAATTTATAAAAAATTAAAATAGTATTAACTTTTTATAAAATTTTTTAAATATAAATTTTTTAAAATAAAAATAAACTTTTTAAAATTTATTATTAATATTAAAAATATTAAAATAAACAGTCGATAAATAGCGGCTATTTAAAAGTAAAAATTCCTATAGTTAATTTATAATATTTAAATGTTTTTAAAGTTTATAAACTTTTATTAAAAGTTTATTATAAAATATTTACATATTATAGCGTTTATTACCGCTTTGTTAAAAAAAAAAAAAGCGGACGCTAACCGAATAAAATTTAAATAAATAAATAATGCAGAGCAAACGTTTAATAAAATTAAAAATATATTTATATTTATAATAATTTTTTATTATTAAAATAATTAGCTAAAAATAAAAATAAAAATAAATGCATTAATTAAAGTTATTTTAAATATTTTATTTTAATTATATAAAAATAAATAGTAACCGGTCGTATATTAGTTATAAAAGCTTATAAACATTAAAATTTAATAGGCTATCGGTTAATAAAAACTTTTAGCTATTATAAAAAGCTATAAGCATTAAAAATAATACTTTAAAAGCATTATTCGCACTTTTATAGTATAGACAGACTATATAGCGTTATAAAGTATAATTAACTTGCCGGTAAAAAATTTTTAAAAAAAGTTAGCTCGCTAAATATACCGGCTAATATAATTTGATTTTAAGGTAAAGCACCGCCCGGGCATTATAAACTTTACAGATAGTATATTTAAATAACCTGATTATATAGCAAGCAAAATCTAATATAGCGATATTATATTTATATTATAAAAAAAGTTATAATTAACTTATAAGTTATTTATTAAAGTATAATAAGTAATAACGGCTTTATATTAAAATAAAAAGGTATAATAAACGTTAGACTAAACATTTTTTACTTTTTAATAAACGTTTAAAAAATAGCTAAAGCTAAAGTTTTTTATATTAATAGCTTAAATAGCTAATTTAAAAGCTTATAAAAGCTTACACCTTTATTATATAATTATAAACAGCTTTAAAAATGTTATAAATAAAAAGTAAAAATATTTATGCCCCGCTTATAAAATATATATAGCTATAATAGCTTATATATTAGCGGTAACCTAGTTATAGCGTCTAGCCGCCGACTATACCGCACCTATATTAAATAAAAACAACGCTAAAGCTATTATTTATAACTAATACGTCTTACGTTTTATAGCTAAAAAGCTGGCTAAAAACGAAACGATATTCTGACCGGCAATATTTTAAAAATTTTATATTATAATTAAAAAACTGTAAACTAAAAACTTTAATATTGCAGCACTTATAAAAATTGCTTGCTGTCGCATTAGCATAAAAAAAAGCTATTATATTAATAAAAACAATATTTTTTTATTTAAAAATCGCCTAATAATATTTAACTAAAAAGCATTATAATAATAACTAATTTATTAACACTATAATAACTTAAAAGCTGGTTATATAAAAAAAAATAAAACCGCTAAATTATTTAAACGAAAATTTTATTAAAAAAAGCTAAAATAAAACGTTTAAAACTATATCGCTAAGTGCTAGGCATATAACGGCATATGCAGGCCAAAACACCGGCTATATAAAAAACTATAATTATTACCTCTGCTAAATTAACTATTTTAAAAAATTAGCTTTAACTTTATAATAAAACTACCGGTATATATAAAAATAAATAAAATAAAATATAATACCATTTTAATAATTATTAATCGGTTTATAAAAACTATACTGTTTATATTTATTATTAAAACGTTAAACGTAGCAAAGCTCGCTTAAATATTTTATAAGCAGATAAAATGCCGTTTTAAATTGCTAAAAAAAATCGTAAACAATAAAAATAAACTTATTATAAGCTAATTATAAAAAAAATTTTATAATAAATAAAAGATTTAATAGCGACTGTTTACCGTATAGCACCCCTAGACAGATAAATAAACAAAGCAGGTGCATTAAACACTAAAAAAATATTTATAAACGTATACTGTAAATAAGCCTAACGCTTAGGCCTAAATCTTACCTAAAGCAAAGTTTGCATATAATAATAACACATATACTATAATTAAATATTTACTGTTTAAAGCATTATATAAATATTACCTAAAAATTATTAAATTTATACTTAAACAATTATAGTTTAAAATATAAAACGTAAAAAAAAGGCTTTAATGTACAGCAGCTATGCGAAAAACGTTTAATAAACATTGGGCAACTATAGTATAAACTATAAAAAAAAACTATAATAAATAACACATACTAATAAAGTTCTACCTAAAATAAATTATTAGCTTTTCTATAGCATACTTTTAATTTAAATATAAAAAAAAGCTAGTATTTATTTATATTAAAATAAAAGTTTAAAATAAAGTTAAGCTTTAAATATATTAAATAAAACTATTAAAAAAATATTTAAAAATTTATAATATATTCTTTATATTCTCTTTAAAATTATAAAAAAAAAAACAAACAGGCAATAAGCTATTAATACTTTTAAAACTAAAAAATAAATAAAAAAAATAAATAATAAAAAATATCGTCCGCTACTAAAACGACTAAAAAAAAGTCGAGTATTTAATAAAATAAAAAGGTTAGCTTATAAAATATAATACCTAAAAACCGCTAAAACATTTAGCTAATATAAAAAATTTTTTAATAAAATATAAATAAAAAATAAAAAAAATATATTGTAAATAAAATAATTAACTTTAACTATAATTATAATAAAATAATTAATTAATAAATAAAAAAATATTATAATTTAAAGTTAAATTAAATAATAAAAGCATAATGGCCGGCAAATAATTTTAAAAAAAGCGCTATATATAGTTAAAAAACTAAATTATATAAGACCGGTGCAGCAGCTAGGTTAATAAATAGCCGCTATTTACATAATATAAAGTTAAAAAAAACTAAAACTTTAAACTTTTATTAATAATATATAAATAATTAATAAAATGCTATTAAATAACCTATATATATATAAAAACTGGTTATTAAATATAAAAAAACCATAAAAAAACTAATTATTAAAAATAAAACTATATATATACTATAATAAAAATCGGTCGCTAAATATAAAAAAATTATAAAAAAAATTTATTTTTAAAAAATAAAACCTGTATATTTACGCTTAATAGATTTTTAAAAAGTATAAACAGTAAGATTAAACAGCGCATTAGCTTGCAACTGTCTAGTAATAAAACCTTTATTATTTTAAAAAAATTATAATAAAATTAAAAATTTGCTAAAGCTGCGATAGTACTTATATAGCTAATTAATTTCTGTAAAGCCGGAAATAAAGTCGGTATATAATTTTTAAATATATTAATTTAAATAAAAATAAACGGCCAAATTTTAAACGTACTCCGGCTAAACAGCGTTTATAGCGCAGCAGGCGTCGGCAATATTAATACTAACGCCGGCAAAGTTACGCTATTTATAATTAATCGGCAATTAAACGATAAATAAATATAAAATTAAAAAAAAAACTTATAATATATAGCTTAAGCTATAAAATAAAAAGGCAATAAATCGCTATAAACTCGGCTTAAATAATAGCGAGCCGCTTTAAATTAAAAGCTATTAAAACAATTTACTTTTTTTTTTAAATAGCTTTATAAAAAATAAGGCTTGCCTTTTTTAAAGCTTTTAATTAATAACTAAAAAAGCTAGCCTAATTAGAGTTTATATAATAAAAGTTAATTATAATATAATTGAAAATATAAAACGCCTAATTATAAAAAATGACTTTAAATTAAATAATATATTAGGCCGCGCTTATAACGCCTTTAAAAATTTAAAAGCAAAAAATAAATTAGCGATTATATAAAAATAAATTAAAAAATATATATAAAAATAAGCCTAATGGTCTTTAATATATATAATATACTTAGTACTAAAAAAAAAACTAGCTAAATATAAATAAAACAGACGGAAATTAGTATATATTTTTATAATATAATTATTATAAAGTTTAATAGCTTAAACTAAAATTTTAATATTATTATCGCCGTATATTTAATAATTAAAGTATAACTAGCCGCGCTTTTTATTAAAAAAATATTTTTTTATAAATTTTTTATAGCTAAATATAAAGTTAAACTTTATAAAAGCGGCAATAAACGTAAAACAGTCGAAATTATTTTTATTAAAATTATCGTTATTGCCGTTAAAGTTATAATTATTTAATAAAAAACTATTAAAAAAAAAAGCTATATTTTTATTTTTATTTTTATAAATAAGCTGCAAATTAATTTTTAAACTTTTAAAAATAATAAAAAAATTTTTTATTATTTATATTATAATACTAAAAGCGATAAAACTAGCAAAAAAAGCGTTTAAAATAAAAATAAAGTTATAAATAAAATCGACTGCTAAAAAAACGTTTTAAACTATAAAAAAACTAAGACTAATAGTAATAAAAATATTATAAAAACTATTTGCTAACAATTTGCTAATAATAGGCAATAAAAATAAAAAAATAAAAAAATAAATAATAAAAGCTTTTTAAATTAATAATAAAACGCTAATAATAAATAATAAAATAAAAAAACTTTAAAAATAAAATAAAAGCTATTAAAAAAAAATAATAATTTTAATATATAATTTTAAAAAGTTAGCAGAAAATAAATTAAAAAAAAAGCGATATATATTATTATAACTAAAAAAAAAGCGCTATATATTTATATAATAAAATAAAGCGGCGTTATTAATATGCTATTAATAAAGTTAGCATATATAAAAATAATAAATAAAAAAAATATATAGCGGCAATAAAATAATAATTAAATAAAGACTAGCCGGCGATAAAAATGCGATTTTTAAAAAATATAGTTTTAATTAAATAAAAATTATAGCTTATAAAAAATTAAACTATAATAAAAAGCTAAATTATATTAAAAGTAATAATAAAAGCGTAAATAAAACTAAATGTATTTATAAGTTAAATAAAAAGATTATTTATAAAAAAAAAATTTTTAATATAAAAACGTTTTAAAACAGAAGCTTTATTAGCGACTGTAATACGATTAGCTTTTATAAACTAACTGTTATAACTAGAAATTGCAGCAGGGCCGCCGAGCGGACCGTAATAAAAAGCAAACGGATTAGCTTTAACAGTGCTACCGCTAGAAATTAAAACATAAATAATAACTAAAGCATAATAAAAAGCAGCACGCTTAAAAAGCGACAGCTTATTTTTTCTATTAAATATAGTGTAAAAAGCGGTAAAATGTCGCAAAAATATCGAAGTTTAACAGTAAATAAGGCAAAAAATTAATAAATAATAAAAACTACTGTATGTGCAAGCTATAATAATTAAAAAATAATTAAAATAAAATTAAAAATAGTATATAAGTTAAAAAATTATTATAAAAAAAAAAAGCAGTAAAAATTAAAATAATATAATATAATTAAAAATTAATTAAAAATTATAAAAAAAAAAAAAAAAAAAACTATAAATAAAAAAATTTCTATTTTTAATTATATAAACAAAGTATATATATATATATATAAAAAGTTATATAAGCAATAGTTATAAAATATAAAGCGACTAAATAATACTGTAAAAATTATTATTTATATTACCATTACTACTAACGCATAAAACAGACGTAAAAAACAATAACTATAAATATTAATTAATTATTATAAACGCCGACCGGTTAATAATAAAATAAACAATATATAGCAGAATATATAATATTATATAATACCTAAAAAATAACGATATAGTTAATAATAATATAAAATATTAAAAACTAATATTATAAAAAAAAAAATAGTATAAAAAAGTATAAAAAAAGTACTAATATATACACAGAGTACTAAAATATTAATAAAGTCACCAAGCGGACTACGACTAATTAAAAGTACTTAGGTATAATAAAGTCGCTAAACAGTCTGCAACTAATTATTAACTTTTAGCCGAACAGGTATAAAAACCCATTATATAACAAAATTAAAATAGCAAATAAAAATAACCTTTTAATATTACTTTTTAAAATCTAAGCATTACTTTATAATATAACTGCGATCATTTATCTATATACCGGCGTACCGCCACCTCTTACATATTAAAAATTATAAAAAAAAATATATAATTATTATTAAATTAAACGGCAATATTATTATATATATATTTTAATATAAAAAGATTAATACATAGGCTAATAGCTAGAATAAAGCAGACTTTGCTTGCATAATTTTATTAGTTATAATAAATAAGCTAATTAAATTTTTTTTAAAAATATAAATTATTTTAAATAATATAAATAACTAAAATAATAAAATTAAAAGTCTACTTTTAATTATAAATAAAAAAAAAAATTAAATTTTTATAATTTATATAAGTTTATAAATAAAATAAATTAATATATTATAATATATACGGCTTTAGCAAATAAAATAAATATAAATGGTTTTTTTTTATTAATTTAATATTTTTTAATAATATAATATATTATAAAATTTAACGCCTGTAGCCCTGCTAATAATTAAAATTATATATAATATAGCTTATCTGTAGGCTAATAACCGATTATATACTTATTTGCTAATATGCGCGCTAAGGCAATCGTTTTAAAATATTTACACTATATACTATATATTACCATTATCTGGCCTTATTGCAGTAGCTTATACTTTAAAAGTTTAAAAAGTATATTTTAGCTTTTATTTATACTGTTGTAAATATATTATAAACTAATTAATTATTATAGTTTATATATATAATGGCTTTTTTTAATAATGTTTAAGCGGTGTAAAATAGTAACTATATAAAAAGCAGAGTTTAAATTAAAAAAATTTTTTATATATATTAAAATAAAAATATAAAAAAAAGTATAAACAGTAAATAAAAATAAAAAGCTTATATTTAAAGCTAAATATTTAATATAAAACTGCCTGGCTAAAAAGACGATAATAAAAAATAAAACTATAAAATAATAGCAAGCAATATTAAAAATTATAAAAAAAAATATATAATTATTATTAAATTAAACGGCAATATTATTATATATATGTTTTAATATAAAAAAATCGATATATAAGCTAATAATTAAAATAAAATAAACTTTATTTATATAATTTTATTAGCTATAATAAATAAGCTAATTAAATTTTTTTTAAAAATGTAAATTATTTTAAACAATATAAATAATTAAAATAATAAAATTAAAAGCTTATTTTTAATTATAAATAAAAAAAATTTAAATTTTTATAATAAAAAATATGCTTATAAAAAATAGCAATTAATTATTAATTTAGCTAATTATAAGCTTTAAAAGGCCAGATAAAGTAAGGTAAAAAGTATTTATATTTTTATACTAATATATTATTATACCTAAATACCCTGTAATATCTACCTTTTTAATATAAATTTTTATTTTTTAAATAGTTAATAATAACTAGGCCTAAATAGAAAATTTTTTTTACTATAGAATCTGCAGCGGAAAGAATTTTTTAGGGTAAGGAAGACCTTTGTTCCACTTTAGTCGTACCTCTTTACGTTAAAAACGAAGGCAAAAGCCATAACGTGCATGCTAGTTGCGTTGCACGAGAATGCGACTGGGTGGTACCTGTACGTTGGGGAACTCCCTTCGTACCTCCTTTTTAAACTAGAACATTCCGGGCATACTTCTGCTGGTGTGGATGGGTATAAAAGCTGTACCTTTGGAAGTATTTGCGCTAGACAAGGCTCCCGGGGGCGCTTTGTAGATGTAGTGTAACCAGGGGGGGTTTTTCCGGCCAAGTATTGGTGGGCGATATACGTATCATGTGGGTTATGATTTAGCTTGCCAAGTACCTATACCAGAGGTTGGTGGGTGGATATAGACCACTGATAAATACACACCATTCGTTCTTTGGACCGAATCAAGGTCATGTACCTACGTAGGTTTTACTGGCCTGATAATGGAAGACGATTAAACGGTTGAGCTAAGTGATGTATTGTCCCAAAGGACGAATGGTGTGTATTTATCAGTGGTACATATCCACCCATACCAATACCATGTACTGCCTAGCACAGCCCCCTTATTTGGCAAGAGGTAGCGAGGCCATGCGCCCTGGCCAGCATCTGTCAAAGAAGCACTTTTCGTACTGGCCAGTCAATTCAGTGTCTATTCGGAGAGTCTATCTAGCGGTCAAATCTCTGCAGAATTTTTTCTACTGGGGACTGGGTATAGGTCGGAAGTCTAAGCCCCCCCTCCTAGACACACGCCGTATACGTGATGTTTGCCACCCCTGTTATCTGACAGCATCCACCCAGCTTAACCAAGAGACTTAATAACCGGGCACCCATGGTTGGTTATCCGGGCACCCTCCGGCCTGATTGCTGTTATTATTGCAATAGAGCGTTGACTGCATTTAGAGTTGTACCGCTAATAGTCCGCGTAGACCATCGCTAACAGGTTAGATTTGGTGGTCTCTCCGATCTGCCCGTTGCTTTCCTCGGCCTCCACCCTATGCCGGCGCTGCAGCAGGGTTATCTTTAAATTAACATAGGCCTGATTAATTAGATTGATTGAATTAACTGCAATAGACTTAATTCTTTCGAATACATATGCGATAAAAAGTTGGCCAGGTCGGCAGCGTAGAACGGGCCGTCAGCGATGCTGAAATTATTTAAATTATAACGGCGTAGAACGGGCCGTTAGCGATGCTGCAGGCCGTACCAAGCCGGAGGGTGCCCGGATAACTAACCATGGGTGCCCGGTTATCAAGTCTCTTAACCAATAAGACCGAACAAAATTTACCCTTCCGCATTTCTACTAATTTTGCGACATTGCCTGAAACGGTTGCCTTCCTGTCTTTGCTGAGCCGTAATGAGACTTTGTCCCTGGTCACCGAAGACTCATCTAAGAGCTTAACCAATAAGACCAAATAAACTTTATCCTTTCGCAATTTTTGGTAACCTTCGGAGGCTTGCCACAGGCGTTGCCTCTTCTGTTTGCTGAGCCGTAATGAGGCCATGCCCTCCTAAAAAGGAGATCTAAAATAATCCAAAGATTTTCCCCAGCACTCAGCCATCTACCCGCAGCGGTAGCGACCACTACTGCTTAGGGTAGAGATGATAAGTAAGTCCAGGCGGGTTACTCTATGTACACTACTGGGTAGCAATTAGATAGGTTTTCTCAGAAATACCTACAGCAGCTCCTGTCCATCCACAAGCTTAGCTGTCTACTTTATCCAAGTAGTCACAAAAGTGGCCGCCACGGTTAGGCCTTTTCTACTTCCTTCTCTGCCGCCGTTTCTCTTAGGTTTAGAGGATTGATTACTTGAATGTAATATGGTAACGTAGTTCATTCGAACAAGTTAGTTAGCAGTGTGAATCGGCCGTTAGCGGTCTGGCAATCTTTGTTACAGCATTGCCTTCCTAATATCCTTGCAGATACGGTGGTTATCACTACATTAGTTTTCATTTGGCTAGTTCGCTCTAGCGGGAACAGGATGCGACTCCTCAAAACCAAACAGTACAAACTGGTTGAAATGAATGACATCCCTGACCCTTTCCCCCAGTACGCCATTCTTTCTCATACGTGGATATCGCCAAAGGACGAAATCACTTATCAGGACTTCAAGCAGCGAAAAGGAGACATAGAAAATGACATATTCAAGCAGAAAGGCTGGGCGAAGCTGCAGAGGTATTGCGACCGTGCGGCAAAGGACGGTTGGGAATGGGCCTGGATGGATACCTGCTGCATCGACAAGACCAATCCAGCAGACACACAAGAGGCTATCAATGCCATGTTCCGATGGTATCAGCGCGCCGGTATCTGTTACGCCTATCTCGATGATGTGGATGCGGACAAAGTCCTCGCAAACGAGGCGTTCTTGATAGATCAAGACCTCGACGATATCGCCGGCAAGGACAACGTTGCCGACCCCTCAAGCTTTCCCCACATGGCTCTCAAAGCCTTCATGATCAAGGCGAAGTGGTTCACCCGAGGTTGGACTTTACAAGAGCTCTTAGCTCCTCCCTACCTGGTTTTCGTGGACCGAGCGTGGCGCCGCATTGGCACGCGAGAGAGCTGGGCCGATGAGATCGAGAAGGCGAGTAGGATCGAGGCGCGTCATTTGACAAGCTTTAGCCCTACAGACTTTACTTCGTGCTCTATCGCCATGAGGTTGTCTTGGGCCTCACGCCGCGAAACGACAGTCGAGGAAGATGAGACGTATTCGCTACTCGGCCTATTCGGGATCAGCTTGCCGCTGATCTACGGCGAGGGAAGGTTACGTGCTTTCAACAGGCTTCAGCGTGAATTGATCACAGTTTACAACGACGACTCGATATTCGCCTGGAAATCTCTAGAATCGTCGTCAGGGAAACATGCCCTCCGGGCACACCAGCAAGGTATGATATCGCTCCTAAGAAAATCACCCGAAGAGGGGCGAACTGATCTCTGCTCGCAGGCTACACCTCCGGAGGAGTTCTCGCCCCATCGATTCGGGAATTCTGGGATGCGTTCTCAGTCAAATCTTTCGGCTTCTACGGGAATAGTTTCTCAATGACGAACCGAGGTTTGGAAATCAACGCCAAGCGCTGGCGATGCATCGACGACCCTACAAGATGCATCATTCGCCTGAACTGTGGCGTCGACACCTCGAGACATATCGGAATACCCCTGATGCACATCAATGATTCCTACGAAAGGATACATATTGAAGAACTGTACGATATGAGAAGCGTGGATTATGGCCACTGGACAGAAGAACGTGGGAGCCAATCCACCTTCATCCGAGCAAGCAGCAATTCAAACAGGCTAGTCCCCTCATCTATATTTTCCTTACAGTATCCTCCCGAGCAGGTTAGTCTCGGCGAGAAATATCTCCTCGACTACAGCATTGATATAGTTGGCCCAAGTATACAGCGCTTGGATGAGAGCCCTTCGGGCTATGATCTCAAGAAAGACGAAGTCGTCATTGAACCCAGCCAACTTGTTTTCATCAACATTACAATGCGGCGCGAGGCAAGTGAGACGGAAATGGACATCATCATCAATCTTACCGACAATGGTTTTCCATCAGCTGGGATCATGGCGAGAGGCAATGGCTCATGGAAACGGTTAGGGGATCCGATGACAGAGGCTTCGGGAACGTACCAGGCATTGGCGGATCACCTCCATGCCAAGGTTCCTCCCGTGTATCCTGTGCTTGCGCTAGAAGAGACCGACGACGTTATTAGTATCTGTCTCCTCCCTAGACCCCCATTAAAAAGATCGTTCAAGCTTCCGCCGGAGATATCAAAATCCATCACGCCAAGGGAGTACGTGCTGAAAATTAGCGTTGGTAAAAATGGCGAACTAGATCGGGACGCGCTAGAACACCGAAATAAGAGGAGGAGACGAAGCTGAAGACATACACATACACATACACATACCATTGTCAATACTCGGTAAGTCAAGTCGCGTTCACGGTATACCCTATCTCCACCTGCGCTCGCGCCCGAATTCCGGCAATATGGTATCGCCGCTGCCGTGTGGGATATAGGACGGAGTAAAGGTGGGAGAGCAAGCGAGCCGCAGTCGGACATAGGGACGATCGGATTTTACCAAAGAGGGAAATACCCGCCATCCCGTCCCATCGATCGCGCGATCGCGGGTCGCCGGCTCTTCCGCTAATATAGCCCTATATATACAACTAGTGTATGGCATTTATAAGCAGGTCGTCCTCTTTCAGTTAAGGGTCCACGGAGATGGTCCCGTCAGTTCATCCGCTCCGCTACCTCCGTCTAACCTAGCTGTTTCAGGCGCGCGGTGGATACCGGGGGTAGCAAACAAACAACAGCGATGGATCGGAATGGAGGCGGGGAGAGGAGAGGGCGAGGGCATAAATATGAAACCTGGCCGGCGCGCCGATGACGGAAGGGAGATCCCTTTAAAGTAGCAGCAGTAGCCAGCATTCTTCTTGGCCGCCAACACCTACTCGATCTCCCCTCTCCTCCACCTCGACTCGTTAACATGGCCAAATTCAACAAACTCGCCGGGAAGCACATCGTCGTCATTGGCGGCTCCAAGGGAATCGGGCGGGGCGTGGTCGAGGCGGCCATCGAGTCCGACGCGCGCGTGACGCTCGCGGGGTCGTCGCAGGAGAGCGCCGATGCCGCCGTCTCGTCGATAAAAGAAGAGTATCCGTCCGCGCAGATCGTAGGCCTGGGCTGCGACCTCTCCAAGCCGAGCATAGAGCAGGACCTCGACGCGCTGCTTACGCGCGCTGCGGCGCTCACCGGCGAGATCGACCACATCGTCTTCACGGCCGCGGACGCCCTCACGGTCGGCAAGCTGGAGGACCTCACGGCCGAGACTGCCTTAGGGGCCGCGCACATGCGCTTCCTCGCGCCCCTCATGCTGGGCAAGGCCGCGAAGAAGCACCTTGCCGGCGCCGTGAACGGGAAGCCTGGCGTGGGCAAGGACAAGAGCCTCGTTCTCACGACGGGGTCTATCGCTTCGAAGCCCGCGCCGGGCTGGAGTATGATCGCGTACTTCGCCGCGGGACTCAAAGGATGTAAGTCGGCTCCCCTCCCTTCGCTCTCCGGTGGTTTTGAGAGGGCGGATAGAAATTCGGCTTCCGAACTGTCTTGAAATAAATGTTCATTACCTTACTTACCCCAAGATCCCCACACCCATACAAATGCCCACAAGACGCCAAACCCACGCCACATACGTCAAGGCGCTAAACAACGGCTCCAAACCTTCCTGTTCCCTTCCCGTTCCCCTCCCGCCCCCCTCTCCGCTGCGTTTCCTCAATACACACACACCGCACCCACACCCACACCCGCATCAAAACCAAACTAGCTAACACACCAACCCACGGCAACCAGTGACGCGCAACCTAGCGCTAGACCTCTCGCCGATCCGCGTCAACGCCGTCGAGCCGGGCGCCGTCAGCACGGGGCTCTGGGACTCGTCGTTCCCGAGCGTCGAGGAGCGCGAGGCCGGGCTCCAGCGGCTCGTGGGCCACATCCCCACCGGCAAGGCCGCGACCCCCGACGAGGTCGCCGAGGCCTACGTCTACTTCCTGCGCGACTCCAACGCGACGGGCGAGGTCGTGCAGACGCGCGGCGGCGCGCACCTCATCTGATCTGACCTGACCTAGGTTAGAGATTATCGGAAACCGGGAAACAAACCCCCGGAAGCGCGAGGCGAGGCGAGGCGCATCGATATTGAGCCGTTGACGCTATACATAGGACAGTCGGAGGCTAGGTCAGAGCGAAGCTGGTGGATTTGCTGCAATTACTCGCGTGTGTATGTATGCAATTATGCTACGATATATAAGCGATGCATTTCGATTACAGACGTGGAAAGGGATTAGGTCTAGTTACAAATAAGTAATAAAGAGAGTTGTCTCGGCGCGCTACTTAGCTAACCTACTGCTGTATTGAATACGCATTCATGCCTCGATCGTGAAGTATCACTGCCCACGACAATTGCCAGGAGGTTCGCTTTGAGGCTATGTTCAGAAGATTTTCTCGCGATCGTCATGATCAAGGCGTGTATGGTCGTTATCTTCATTTGAGTACATGCGGTTATTACTCGATAAACAAGAATTTTGCCCAACACGCTTCTCCGGGCAGTGATGCAAACATTCGCTAGTTTAATTGTTTTTATTTTTCTTTATTTCATATGTTCATTGTAGGTAATGATATATACATGCGATCGATATGTTACGCTGTCGTTGGCTCGCCACTACGTCTCACGAGAGTGTGAGGTGGTACTAAGATCGGTTCGCGGACGAACCAAGATTCTCCAGTACCTTATTTCTTCCCACCTGTAAAAGCCCCCGACAGCCCCGGACCACAAGCGCTGGCTTATGCGAGTAGTTGCCATTTTCCGACCAAATCTAACATAGACCTGTGCCGGATCTTCGTTTCATTTCATATAAACATATCGATAGCGTCTCGTGGGATATGAGACTAGATGACGGAAATGCCCATTGAAAGAAAACACATAAGAAAGCCGATGCAATCGACATGAATGCGGGCCTCTTTTAAGAAAATAGCATTGACGATTGCGTATAGCTAGCATGACGAGTTCAGTTCGACCATATCGGGACACCTCTATATGCTGGAGAGTTGTAGCTGTGAAGGACGCGGTATTGGACTGGAGATCTCTGCTGATCGAGGCTATGATGTCGAACATGTCCACGAGGGGGATATTGAGCCTGCTGTTGATGCTGTCTGAGCTGCTGAGGAGTGGGTTGACGGCGAAGAGAATCAGATATATACATCTGCCCATTAGCGGGAGGGAGTGCTGGGTGTGGCCCGCTGTCCTGCCCGTAACTCTGAGGAATCTGGAATGAAGATGCGTCACAGCTAGACCTATTTCTGACAGCGAGAGTATCATAGGGTGGACGATAAGACCAAGACTGGGGGCTACTGGGAACGCTTCGCTGACTTGTCTGGCTAGTCAACGAATTGAGTCTGCTGTGGTCAGACGACTGCTCCCAGGAGCTTGTCGTGCCATGTTTGAAATTAGGAACGCCACTTGCAGTCCTATATCCTGCTTGATGCTGAAAGTTCGAGGGGAATAAGTCGGCGGTCCCAGCCAATTGCGACGACTGGTTTGAAAATGACTGAGTTTGGGCCATGGAGTAGTTGTAGAAGTTTTCCTGACTCGGTCGCCGAGGCAGAGTAACGTAGTTAGAATTCGTAGAATGTGCATAAGGGGGGTAGCATTGGATACTTTGGCTGCGGTTGTGCAATAGTATAGGCGACTCTGGCGTAATAGGAGGCGTCGAATACGCACGGATTGGCGATGGGGCTTGAAGCTGGCCTAGATTTCTCGCTTTCATACTCACGGGTGGTGGTGTCCCAGTGACCGAATATTGGGGTGAAAGATATGGCTTCTGAAAAGAAAGCGTATGCTGCTCGGGTTGGCTCATTAGACTGTTCCGACGAACGTCATCGTATATTCGCACATTCAGGCCTCCTTCAAAAATCGATAGGGAATTTGACCGGACCGTTTTTGGCGCAGGCTCACTAAATGGCCCTCTCTCACCAGATGAAGTAGTGACTGCATTCTCGATACCCTTCGAGTGCCATTGTACAGACTCGTCTGCACGCTGAGCAGTCGTAGCAGGGGTGTCGTGTCCCTCCTCCGACTCCGCCTTAGCGAATATCGGCTTCCTGAGAATACGATTCTTCGCCAGGATGTACGATGCGACACGAGTTATCCTAGAGCCAATTGAATTTATGCGTGAAGGTCTGGATTTAAGACCATGAGCTTTATCTGTGGCTATTCGTGTCCTAGAGCCGTCATCCTCGGTAGTTTGAATCGCTACAGCCTCATCATGGGTTATAGATATCTGATTCAATGTTGTGGAGTTGGAATTTTCTCTTGTAGTATGTTTGTGCTCACATTGACTGTCGGAAGAACTAGGCGATGCACCAGCGTTTTCGTGAAGCTTTTCTCGCGTGGCTTGAGGAGCAGGAGGTACGTTAACCTCTCTGTCCAGAGCATGCGTACCGTGAACTGGTAATGGCGTATGAGCACCAATCAGAACTCGTTGGAATGTTCCCGCCTTTCGCGTATTGCCAGTGCTCAGGTTTGAAGTCGACGTAGAAGACCGATTTGGGCGGAGGGTCGAAGAGCTGGCGGATTCTGGGGCCTCGCCTGCGGATACCTCATCCGAAACTGAGCCAGGGATTCCAGCAAGCATCTGGGGAGCCCCGGATATGCCAGTAACAGGTTTCGGTATGTCCTGGTAGTGATTTTTCTTGGGGAGTAGGGATGGTGGACGATCAAGCGGGGGTAATTGGAACTGCACTTCAAAAGCATCAATGGCTGAATGAGTCTGAGTCACCAAAGAATTTCCTGGTAGCTTCGCCTGATGAAAAGCATGAGGTTGGGGTGAGGCTGGCTCAATGTTACGAGCACGGCCAAATTTCTGCTGCCCGTTGCGCTTCGAAGACCCCGAACGAATTGAAACGCTAGAGCTATAGCCGGAGTCCGCCTTACACAATGATTTATGGGGGGCATTACCGGCCACGACACCACTATCCGAGCGATCAATCTCTTTCTGTCTGTCTGACGTTGATGCACCAGCCGAGATAGAGCGAGACTTGGCGTCATGGTCGATACGCACATTCAGAACCTCTGTGTTATATTTGGCTAAACCGTTCTCAAATAAGTCATTTTCAATGGCTGAGTCCTTGCTGCAGGTCTGGAGTTCTAATGATTCTGGCTCGATCTCACTTATTGAGAAGGGGGTCAAGTTGAGGTTAAGCTCAGGTAGAAAGTCCAAAGTGGCCTCTTCTTCGTCTGCCACGGTAGCTACGGCGGTCTCTGAGAGGCCCGAGGACGCAATGACGAAAGTTGGTGAACCGGGAACCTGGCTTTCGTCGGAGTTTCTTTCCGGCTTCGCCTTGGCCTGAGTTTTATCGTCGAAATAACTCCCCCGTCCTATGGAATCCAACGAGCTATTCGCACACACACTGTTTTCAGCAGTGTCCCATGCCGGAGTCCGGGCGGGGCTACCATTCGTAATCCGTAATGTGCCGTACCTGAATGCACCGGTCTGTTTGTATTCAGTCTCGCAAGGTGTATGGACACGGGGTATGAGGCCAGAATCAAACGGCGAGTATGGAATAGAGAGGAATCCAGCTCTAGTGGGCTCCGGTGAATACGAATGTGACGCTGTTGGAGGCGTATCGTGTCCCGTCTGTATGTCGGGTGGCAGTATGAGGTCTGCTGGGGCGGGTCGTGTGGCCACCCCAGGGGTCATAAGAGATCTCCTACGCATCGGAGTGTAGAGTGAAGCGTCCGAGCTGGCTCGAGGAAGAAGTGCTGCGGCATCCGAGTGATCTGGGCGATAAGAGGTTGTATAGCTTTGACGTCTGGACGGCGCCACTTGCAATTCATTCTCTGCGACTGTCAATCGATCCTCAAAGGAAGGCTCTCCAACAGTGTTTAATAGTCGCTGCGGTTCGTAAGGAGCTAAGTCATAGTTTCTTGGTGAGCTATTATATTTAAGTTGTCAGCGGCATTGACCTGACTTGATTCGACATGGGTGACCTACACTGCGGAAACTAGCTCGGCTTGCTCGCAACCTTTTTCTGGTCCCAAATAGGCCGAATCCGTCCTGCCTATGTGCAAATCGAAGCTTGAGCTGGCCCCAGGCCCAACACCGTGACCCTCCAGGTCCAAAGCTTCATGGTCGGGTCGGAACACCAAATTAGATGGGTAGTCCTCAACAAGCGTAGAGGTTCCGTACTGGGTAACTGTGCCATCTACCGCAGGATGTTCGGTCTCTTGGGGGCCTAGAAAGGAGGCGGGCGTGGAGTTGTACAGCAATGAAAGACGTCTCCCATTGGCTGAAGAGGGACTGCGGGCTGGATCAAAGACGCCGCTTGGATTCAACAGGCCAGCTGTTGCAATATTGCCGGTGCGAGGCTTTGAAAGCTTTTGAGTTGCCCGAGAAACCTTCCCTGAAGACTCGACGGAGGATGTATTTCCCATAGTGCTGAGGGGCCCATTCGCTCCAACCTCGAGGACTGTAGGTATATCGCTACACACAGATTCTTTGGGCCATGCCGCAGAATTCCCGATGTCAAGGCAGATGTCAGCAGAAAATAACCTGACACAGCCAACAGTCAAGCAGCAAGGCAGGCCTAGGAGCAGGGCCGGGCGGGGACCGGTTAGGGGGGAAGGACTGGCTTAAGGCTTGATGTTAACCAGCATGGGCTCCCTATACAAGGAGTATTAAGCCCAGAATAGGTATCTAGCTCCAGCTCGGCAAAGCAAGATAAAGCGAGATGGCACTCAAAAGGGCCGGGGAGTCAAGAGGGGATGTAGAAACAGACAACCAGCCGTGCTTCTGTTTGCAGCAGACGCGAAGGCTGGTATGTGATGTGTACCAAGCCTGCCTTGCGCGCACATAACAGCAAGCCCGAAGCCTTGAAACCTTGTTTTAGATTGTTAGAGCATACGGCGAACCCAAGAAGACTGTCGAACAAGGCGATGCAATGAATGGAAGAAAAGCTGTAGCTATAGACAAAGAAAGGCAAGTGAGAGCAACGGGTGGTTGGGAGGTAGTAGCTGCAGGACCTGGCTGACTACTGCTGTGTATTAAGTAAGACACTAAGGTAAGTAGAACTCATGAGCAGTTCTATGAACAAGATGTTTTTTATTATGGCGACCGAGACAAGGGTAGTGAGAGAAGGCAGAGAGCAACAAGAGACCAGGGAAAATCAAGATGTCACGGTGATGACCAGCATCAGGGCCGATAATGAGCAAGGAGCTCCTGTTGTTGTATCATGCATGATGGATGGGAATCGGTGCATGGCCCTCAATTAATTGCCCTTCCTTAGCGAATTAGTGGTCCCATATGGTGTACACCTCCTTGTAGTTAGGTGGGTAAGGGTGGATAATCCAAAGCAAGATCTCGATTGGAAAGGCCAACTCAGCTCACAGTACTAGTAAGTGACATCTGTCAGTATGTAGAAATGACGCAGAATACAGGTATACACCTTGTACAGGACACCAGTTCGCTGGTTCCTTTGACATAGACAAGTCAGCAGTTGTATCCCTGCAACCCGCAATGACACTGCCGAGTAAGTGCCTAATCTGGTTACCTCCTAATTGGTATCTAGGTAGGTACCTATCAACAATACCTGCCGAGCCTGCATTTTCACAGCATGGAAATTTGAATGCCTAGGTACCACCTGTACTACGTACAACATCCACAAGAAACAATTTACAGGTAATTCTAGTGAGCCCAGATTATATAGTTGGCCTCATACGGTCTCAACTTTGAGCTGCATTTTGTTGCTTGCAATGGCTGACTGTACAAGAGAGTTAGCCCAGAGGTATTATGTATTGCGCCGCATACGGCTGCACTGTCGATCAGTGTGCCAGATTCTACTGTTGAACTGTTTCATGTTCTTTGGAGAATAGTACCTGGTAGGTGCTCCCACAAGTGTCCTGCAAACAGCTGGGTTAGGTACCCATTCGTTGGGAAGCAAGATATGGAGGGAGAGCAAGAAAGAAAAGCTAGAACATATTACCATAGCATCTGCTCGGTTATCTTATGTCATAGGCAGGTAACTGGGTAATGTTGACGTAATGCTGTTGATGACGGAAACACAAATGAGCCCACTTATAAGTTAGGCCCCTACCTCTACCCCCAAGTCTCCCTAGATAGGCCTTTGTTGGCAGCACACAGCAACATTCTACCACAGCGGTGTGTTTTATATGAACAGCTGCGGGTTGCAATTGCTGTCAGGTGTGCACACCGAGCATCCCTATTATTTATGCACTAAAACCTACCTGAAAGTTGAATGGTGAGCTGAGGCAGAAAAGGACGGGATACCTCAGAATGGCTGGCGTGAGTGATAGAATGCGCTGGCCAGCCGGCCGACCAACTAATCCTCTCTGTTTCAAATCAACATTCGCATTCCCATGAACCTGCATGATCTTGAGCAAACTTCAACTTTGTAGCGAAGCTTTATTGCAACACTGTCATAGGGCTACACAGCTTCCAGTTACACCTGGTCTTATAGAAGTTGGCTAATGTAGCATATTGCCCAGCTACCGAGGTTGGCACTTTTTCTTAGGGAGATCGCCAATGCTGCTACCGTAACTCAAATGGGAGTTGGTTTGCCTGTATGACGTTTAATATGCCAGTTCATAAACCATTCATTATGCATGCGGTTTCTATGAATCTGCGGCCGTTTACTTTCGACTCCCGAAGCCATCAAGGCCGCCGCCTTCTCGATTCATCGACTAAGGCCGCACACAAAGAGTTTGGACAATTGCACATCCTAAGCCCATAACCGCGGGGCAGGCTTGAAGTTAGAAACCTCATCCATTCCATTCAGATCAGAGGACTATATGATTACCAATAGGGAATCATAACTCCACGCATTGGAGGTATTTTCGCTGGGAGGCCGGCGAGTCCTGCGTTTTGACACCGACCGACCTAGAACAGCATACGCCGATCTCCGAGAGCCGCATGACGCGTCGATGCGCGACAAGAATTGGAGTAGTTGGTGTATGTGCTTATGAAGGCGCAGGCCGCGTCAGTCCGATACTCTTGGCACGACTTTTATGTCGTGGATATTCGCGAATTCGAGGTGAAGTTGAGGTCTAGGCTCAATCGCCTCTCTGATTAATTATCGAATCTTCTTTCCATGCATGCTTCCATGCATGCGATTCATCCCCGCCTCTCACCTTGCTTGCAAATGCTATCAACATGAGACGCTTACATCGGCTTCGCGGTTCCTTCCTCATTACGCGCAGTCACCGAGAATCCATCCATGCTGTTGAAGGGTTCTCTGCCCGAGACCCATGCGCAGTCGGTCTCCGGCACGAGCATGAAAAAGGAAACGGATAGGTAGTCTGTAATATCCTAACCCAACTCATATCTTGAACTGTCCGTTAGGAAATAATATCTGCAAGGTCAAACCTCAGTAGAGAGTATCCCCCCTCACAACTGGATAAATCACTCTGGCATCTTTCAACGTAGTGCAAGGAGCCATATACCTAGTACGAAAAAACTAAGAATAGTGTTCTTCATGCTCTTATGTTACACGGCTCAGATGAGAAGCACTGCAGCACTGCTTCGCACTCGAACCCCTAAGACAGCATCTCATGAGCTTCTGATATGATTCTAATGCAACCGTATATTCAACTTTATCGCCTCAGGAATGCGCTGCTTCGCGGAGGTGATTGACTCTAAAGACCGGGGGAGGGTCATATGAGGCCCGTATGTAAGAGCTTGTTGCAAATTCACAACACGCGCGTACCACATTCTTAAATGTAGTCCTAATAGGAAGCATTACATTTGTAGATTTTTCCCCCTTCGTTTCGAAGGATGATTAGTAGCTACTGTCCCTTCAGACTCTTCACATGCCTCCTGGTCCCGCTAACGTTCGGCTGAAGATCTGAACCCCCAAGTTCATGCCCACTTCTCCCCGCCCTCCTCCCCCGCCCATCCGCTCATCTTAAACATGCATGTTAACTAGCGGCTCCTAGGACTTTGAACGTGCTTAATCATCCTCTCTGCGTCCGTCGACGTCCATCTTGGAGGCCGCAACACGGTTCCTCCGACCCTGAGATCTGATCAGCGGCCACATGCAGGCGTGACGGTCCGAGGGCTATTGCAACAGTCTGAGAGTCTCCCGCTGAGTACTCGATTACAAGGCAGGATCGGTTCAAACGCCACAGCCGAAGACAATGAAGCCTCGACGTCGTGGTCGTAGTATCCAGTGGCTCTTTTTATCTCACGAAGACTTGTTAATGAAAAGGTAAGGACTCGTGCTTACCATTTAACAAGTCGAGGTCGAGAGTGTATAAGACAAGACAGTCATCGTTCTGTTTCACGATGAATAGGCGGCCTGACTAAGTATCTGTTTTTCGATGGAAACGATGCGCGGATATTTATATACAAATATATATATATATATGTACATGGCCGACATACGCTCTGCCCTGTGTGCGTTTGGCTTCTATTACTGTTAGTGATGAGCTTGAGACCGGAGTCTGCATGTCCATAGCGCTAATCACTCGCACAACTAGCATTCAGAGATGAGATCGTGATTTGTTTTTGTCCGTTCCTTTTTTTTCCCCTCTCTCTCTCTCTCTCTCTTTTGGCAGAGAGATGAAGTTTTCTCAACCTGGCGGGTAGTACTTCCAGCTTTGGATCACTACTGGAGGACTAGTGCAGCATCAAGAAACAGCAATCGATGAGTAGGTATCTGAGTAGACTTCGTCGTCGTGTATATGCAGTGTGTCAAATACGGTTATCTCTAAACCACATGCTACTTTTCGACATGAGCAGGTCTCTGGTCTTACGCTCATCCCTCAATCTACCTAACATCGGGTCCCGCGCACGAGAGCTGCTTTCCCGACATCACCGTCACCCATCTCTCACGGCCACATAATTAGTAGCCACTTAATAGGTTAATACACCACAGTAAAACCAACTATATCAAGGTAAGCAATATTCTTCGCGTGGCGACTATGGGTAGCCAGCCGGGAGCGGGCTTCTCAATACCACACCTCCGCCGTCTGGTAATCAGCAACACAGGGAACCATTAAGTTCACGGCTACTCCGACGCCGAATCACCTTGCCCAGGTCCCAAGCATCGGCGAATCGCCGAATCAGAACCCGATATGCCTAACGGGATCAAAAGTGCACCAACCCGCTTGCTCGTCGGGATGATCCCAGCGATTCGTCCAGATCACCGATCGGCCCGTGAGACACGGGCATTGCGGCGCCGAGGTCATCGGCTCGAACCGCCGCGACGATGGCTCGGACGTGGTCGGGGATTGTATGCCGAATAGCTAGCTTGCAGTATGCCATTTATTCGAGCATGTTCTACGTCCGATATCTAGTAGGTTAGTATGTCTATCGAAGACTCTTTCCTCCCAAGGGAGGACGTGTTCGGGTCCTAGATTCCGAGACCCGTGGGATGGGATGGGGATGTGGCTTGCTTGGCTGGCGAGCAGGGCTTGGCCGCGCCGGTGTTACGAAGCCAGCTCCGAGAGAACGAGCGAGTGGGCGAGTGAGCTGTCTGTTTCCCAACGGTGTGTTCTGTCATGGTGAAAATACTGAGTACCAACGCTGCAGTAGGTCAAAGCCGGCCTGCCATTTTCCCCATGAATGCCATCTACTCGATTCAACCCCGTTGTGGTCACGGTGGTTTGCCTGGTGCTCTCTGCCTTGGGCTTTAGCGCATGCTTTCGTAGTCTTGACTCATATGATCGCTTGGTGCATAGAAACCTCGATATTGAATTTGATAACATGGTCGCGTTGTCTATGACTACGATAATGCTGGCATCGCATTAAGCTGATCTAAGCTGAGCGGTGAATTGATCGCGACTGTGGGCCTTGCGAGAGAATTAATGAGAGGATTGGAGCACTCCCTAGGCACCTAAGGCCAGTACACGATAGCTGCCCCACCCATTGTCGATATTCGATCGGAGCCGTTTCGGTGAGCTCGTGATAACTAACACGTCGGTAATCTGAGCAATCGACGACTTCGTGTACAACAATGTAGATTAGGTATGTACAACTGTAACTTAAGTCGTCGGCGGATGTGATACTCCGCCGATGCCATGTCGGACAAATAAATCTACGGCTCGGAGTTACAGATAGAGGCTCGGTCTTAACTGAGCGGCTAGTATATATGTCTTTACCAAGATCAGTACCTATTTATTAAGGCTGCAATCGGGTTACTATCAAGCAGCTCAGATACTTAGATAACTTAACATCAAACCCTACGGCAAACAAGGCAATTACCTACACTACCTGCGCCCACCTGTGAATCAGGCGTGCATGTTTCTTCGTTCCCAAACGGGTAGACTGACGTGGTTTTGGTCAGCCAGACGGCACCCGCCAACAATAACAACACGCACAGTGGCCATGGCACGGACAGCGGCAGCAGCAAAGACTCGCAAGGATTACGAAGACGAGGTGCGGTCATGGGGGTTTTCAGACGTTTACACCTGGAAGGATCCTCCGTAAGTGGCACGCAACGGCTCTTGACCCGAACTAGGTAGCTTTGGGACGGGGAGAAGGGTCAAATGAGAGATGAACAAAATGAGGCTCGCTAACCGCCGGGGCTGTTTTGTGGGTGCGCAGCAACGCATACTACAAGCCACACAGCCATAGCGGCCTGGCCACTCACCTGATCGTCGACGGCCAACTCACCATCACCTACCCCAAGGACGAGAACCCGACCAAGACGACGTACTCGGCCGGCGCTCGCGTCGATGTCGATGCCGGTCGTGTTCACGAGGTCTGGATTGGGCCGCAAGGATGCACCATGGTGCTGGGCGAGCGAGATTGAAAATGATCAAGTCGTCGTCGTTTGCATAGGTTGTTAACAGGTACCTCCCAAGCCGAGTTCAGTTGGTCGAGTTTCAGTCAAGTTCAGCCCAGTCAGTTCGAATTTCAAATCGAGTCAAATCGAGTCAACCACCGATGATGCTAAGTCTCCCACATGTCACACTCGCGGGCCAGTTTCGAAAGCCTTGGAACTTCTCGTCATTAAATTACCTACCTGCATGAGTAAATAGGATGAGTAACCACCTGTAGGATAAACTGCGCCGGCTAATCAGTGTCCGACTATTTATCCTGATGCACTCTTTCTTAGACCATCAAAATGTAGTAATCGATTCCCTTCCCCTTCTCTTTTCTCATTCTTTATACTCTAGCCACACCTTGGTAGGTCATACTTAATGAGTCTTGAGCGCGCAGCAATAGGTACCTAGTATTAAAGAGGATAGATGGTACGATGAGGTATGCAGGTCGCGCAATAAGGGTCTAGCGGGAGTGGCTGTGGATGGTATCGATTTGGCTTGGTACACAGACAGGTACCTCCTGTATCCTGTCCCCTTTGATCACCGAACTCGCCAACTGTTGTGCTGGTGACGTCGTTCAGTGGTGGCCGACTAGACAGCCTTATGTGTTAACCGTAGCTGACTTGGATGGACTACCCAATAGGCGACGTTAGCGGCTGCGCTGGTGACGCAAAAGTGTAGGTACGGCAGCGGGTAACTTCGTAGGTATGCCGAGGATAAGTAAGTACCTTCCAGGCTCAAGTACTTACCCAGCAAGTAGGTAGGTAGTGGGATGGGTGGTGTGGTAATGCACAGCCCGCTCTGAGACTTGCAGCGTTCCTACGTCCGGCCCCACAATATCGACAGCACCGCAACCCTCGACCTCCCCTGCACGTGTGTGTTGGCCGCTCCGGTTCCCATTGCCTTGACCGACGAGGAAGATGACGCTGGCAGTGCCTGCATCTCCCGCATCTCCCGTGCCAATCGACAGCATTCTCTACTGGGCCAGATCGTCCGACAAGCTGCTCCCAGTCATCGTCATCATGAATCGACCCCTATGACCAGACTATGATCCTTAGAGCCGCCAGGTCAATCATTAACAATCTCTTCGCCTAAACCGTGTTTTCCTAGCGAAGAAGGGTCTGATGACTGACAATTCGAAGCATGGGTTTGATGGCATTAATGAACTAATGAAATACGGGCACCTATTTTTATTCGGCTCTCTGTACATCTCTTACATAAGGTATTGTTGTAGTCCAGGTGGACAATAGGTACCTGGACAACTCAATCTAGGTACTTTAGGTACTGTAGTCTCGTTCGGCCCCCACCCAATCACAAGCTTCAATGTTAATTTTGTCGGCTTTGATATAACTGGCTCGCCTCTCAAAGAAGCAACTGGATTGAACCCAAGTGGGGACAGCATCTCAAGTCCCTACCTCTTAGGTACATGTATACCTATGTACAGCATTAGTGCGGTGGGCTCTGATCGCGGGCCCCGGCCCTTGCAACATCTGGCTCAGCCCCCAAACCATCTAAGACGAATTCTCTCTACGTGTACCAACATAGCGATGTAGCGTTGGGTCGAGAGATGCGTTGTAAGCACATCCTAATCTCTCCCAGGATTAGTAAAGAACCATCGCCGCTTCACATTCGCCCCCTTCTCATCTCCCCATTATCCCCATGTCCCTTCTAGGCGTTCTTCTTTCAAGGGGGATTTGGGACACGAGAACAATATCTCCTGCGGCGTTAGTGTACAACGCACATGGTCGTGTATACCAAGTACTTCGGGAGGCAGGTCGTGTAAGTACCGAATACACAGCCCTATCCATCAAGTAGGGACTTTTCCGCGCTTGGCGGCTATTAGGTACAGTAGTCTGGCTGGCCACCAATCCGGTTCGGGCTGATGCCCGGCCGCTAGAGCTTCTTTCGTCGTGTCTAGAATTGTTGTACAGCCTGTACCTGGTAAGCGTTGGTACGCCGGGAGGCGTACGGGTACAAGTATAAGGTACACTAAGTAAGGAGATACACAGCTACGTACATGTGGAGGCTACCTCTATAATTGGCTTGACTGGATAGCAGTCGGCGTTCTGTAGTGGGCTCTGGTAGACTGGTAGTGGGGTAAGAAGAACCCATGAAGTCGGGTTTGCTGGGCTCGCTAGAGCCGTAAACGAGGCTAGCCCCGAGCTGAACCGCCCTAACAACCCCGGTCTTGAATGTATCCAGTGTAGCGTGTGCCCGCTAGGCCACTCAGTACTTCCTAAGTATAAGCTAAGAGGTATCTAAGGTACCCTACTTGAACTCTTCCATTCTTCGATCTTACACGACTCCATCGCATCTTCAATACTTCCCATCTCTATCTTATCCCCTTATTTCTTGTCACTGCTGTTCCTGTCCGCCTATTCGCTCTTCCCCTCCGTCATCTCGTGCCATACAACAACTCCCGCGTCTTTGCAGCTATCCTTGATGCGTCGCCGAATCCATCATCATTTAATATGACATGCCCTGCGCAAGATCCAGCTCTCGTCGTTTGGCGCCAATCTCACCCCCCAGTTCTGATCTTCTTCGAATGAGCTTCACACCTTAAGAGATTGTGCTCTACGAGAGTGCGAATCGACTCCCTTGCTTGTCCTTAACACCAGTGTACCTACCAAACAAGAACCATGTGCTTCAGGGTATGGCTGACTTTGACGTTTTGCTTTTCCTATCCCTTTCTTTTGCACTTTTCCCTTCCTTCCTCTTTTCCCTTTTCTCGTTTTGCCGTGCCAATTCGATTCTCCTGTTGCTAATCTCAACACCCTCCAGATGCCCAAACGCCTGATGAAAAAAACCCCCGCCGAATCACCGCCACAACGTCGCCTCACATTCAATGTCAATGGCACCGAAGCCATCTCCTCGCTCAAACGTGCCCTGAACATAAGCCTATTTCTTACACCTACTGTCATACATCTCCAAGGCGATGGAAAGACGAACGAGAGGCGGGACATTTACCTCAGCGCCGCTATTCAGCGTAGCCTACGAACATTGTTCAGCGACCTGCGCCGAGGCGAGCCCACATTGGCTCGGAAACACTTCCAGGAGTTCTTGGAGTCGGCCCAAGGAGAGTCACGGGACAAGGTTTCTACGCTGCTGACGGAGGACACCTACACATTCGAGCGATTCCTTGCTGTATGGTGGATACACTTCGGCCTCGATATTGAACGGCAGGCCTCACCTGACGACAAAGATCTGACGAAGCCGATCAGCAATTACTTCATCGACAGCAGCCATAACACATATCTACCGGGCAACCAGCTGAGCGGGAAAGCCACGGTAGAGACTTACAAACGTGCTCTGCTCCAGGGGTGCAGATGTGTCGAGATAGACGTCTGGGACAACATCTCTCCATCCCCCAACAAATCGGTAGCTGGGTCCGCCCAGGGCATTCCCAGATCCGAACGCTCTTTGAAGTTCCACAAGGGTAGCTTACATACGGCTGCAGCCCATGTCAAAGCAGCTGTAGACGATAAGCTAGCGCGGACGAAGGAATTCCTCGGCGTTGAACATGTCCACAGTCACAGTCCGGGATGCAGCAAGTTTGATGTTTCGGGGCCGTCGACCAGCCGTGAGAACGAGCTCGGCCTGGACCTCACCGATGCCGACTACAGAGCCAGTATTGAGCAGTCCTCGAGCGGATGGAAGCCAGTGCTACCGAGAGACGAGCCGATTGTCATGCACGGGTGGACCTTCAACCAGCCTATAGGATTCCGTCAAGTCTGTAAAGCGATTCGTGAGGTCGCCTTCGAAACCACGAATCTTCCTATCATCATAAGCTTAGAAGTTCATGCTCTCGCAGATCAGCAGGAAAAGATGGTCCAAATCATGAAGCAAGAATGGGCCGGATTGCTGATTGAGAAGCCTCACGAGACATGTCCTAACGGTCAGATGCCGAGACTCGAGGAACTGCTCAACAAGATTCTGGTAAAGGTCAAGAAGGCTTCTCTGAGCACAGAAAGCTCGATGGGGCTGGGTGCATTGTCCCCCAAGGGTACAATCGTGGAGGACGACGCCGCTTCTATATCGGAGGATGACCGATCAATCCGATCAGCCAAGCGACCCCAGCCGAAAGTACCAATCTGCGAGAACCTGAGCAACCTCGCTGTATACACCCATAGCGAGCACTTCGTGAACTTCGAGTCGTTCACTGTCAAGAGCCCTTCTCATATCTTCTCCATAAGCGAGAATAAGATCTTGGATCTATGGGAGTCGAAGCGAGACGACCTCTTTGCGCATAACCGTCACTTCTTCATGCGCGCTTACCCAAAGGCCACCCGTGTTAATTCATCCAACCCCGACCCCTCTCTGTTCTGGCGCAAAGGTGTCCAGATGGTCGCAATGAATTGGCAAAAGTGGGATGAGGGCATGATGCTCAATAAAGCCATGTTTTCAGGTGAACACGGCTGGGTTCTCAAACCGACCGGTTTTCGGAGCGACGAAGAGACCCTTAGTGTTCAAGCCACGGATATTTCTTACCGCCCGTTCGATCTCACAATCACGGTTCTTGCGGGTCAACACATCCCGCTACCGGAGGGCATGCCACATCACAAAGCACATTCCCTCCGACCCCTAGTCAAGTGCGAGCTTCACATTGAGAAAGCAGACGAGCGTTCTGGAGGTCCTGGGGAAGGAGGTATCAGGTTACGCCCTATCGACTGGAAGAAACAGACGGGCAGTGGGAGGACTGATCACCCGGAATTCGGAGCCGATCATCGGGAACTCTGTTTTAAGCGTATTCACAAGGTCGAGGAGTCGCTCAGCTTTGTCAGGTAAGAAACATTTATTCTCGAGTGGCCTCATCACCGCCAGTTTGTCTATTCGATTTCCTAGTCCCGAATTCTTGTTCCTTGATTCTAGGGGCGTCTAATGATCACTTGGGCGGGTCAATCTAATACCGAGAAACGAGCTATCACACGCCACAATCTGTCAAGCGACGGTAGTTGTAACTTAGCCTCCGGTGTGGAACTAGCTGTCCAACCGTAGCGGGCCGAAAATATGACAGGCGGAGCACAGACAGACAAGAAAGCGTGCCGCCACCTGTCCCACCCCCCTATCGTCGTCGTTCCCGCCTTGGTCTCACCCAACGGTCCTATCCTATTGTACTCCGACCAGCTCGCTAATAGTTCTACGTGCAGATTTCGCGTCGAACATGATCAGTCTCGACTCATTCCCCTCAAAGAGACCTTCGCCGCGTGGGCATGCATCCGCCTCGACCGGTTGACGACCGGTCACCGGATCATCCGCCTTCTAGACCCCAATGGAAACGAAACCAACGGCGTTCTATTAGTACGAGTTCTGAAACAATACCGATGAACTCGGCACACCAATAGGAACCATCATCATACCCAGTCCTTGCTTGACTGGCATGGTATATTTCCTCGAGAACAAAGTTAGGCGCAGCGGATCGATGCACGGGCGGACGCTACCTACGATGCGTCTTCGACCCCGGGCCCGTCCCGTCTTCGTGGGGATTATTCTCTCTCGGGATACACGTACAATCACTTTGCGACGGAGAACAAGCCCTTCTGTGCGACATCGTTGCATTCTCAATGGCCGGAGAGGAAGGGGGAGACATGCATATTCACTTTTTGGCCTGCTTTTATATCAGCAGCTTTCGGAGTCACACTTGGCAGCATATGGGATAGTTTAGGATACCCTTAAGACGGCGCTCGGTCTAGAACGCCGCTTGCATTTTTTTATCTTTATCTTTATTTTTATTTTATCACTTTGGCATTTGGCATTTTGACATCTTGGCACTTTGCATATTGCGTTTTCATCCATCCCGGAGCTAGATCGCTTAGTTTGGACCATTCCTTTTCTGCTTTCCTAGCAAGCCTCCGATGCTCCTCGTATCGTCGCTTGGGCATGTACATTTCTTGGTATTGGCTTCGCGGGAGGCCGGGCAGTCGGGAGTTTGACAATGATATAGAGCTTGAGCTTGAGCTTGAGCTAGAGCCAGAACCAGAGCCAGAGCTGGAGCGAGAGCTGGAACGAAAGATTGGTACTGCATTCCGCAAAATGGAAGCGATATTCCAATTGTCAGACTGATTAAGTACCACTTGACTGAATACACGGGCGTGACTGGTGATCGTAGACGGGTCTCCCTGCCAGACTTGATGCCATAGCACGCCGGCATGGTCTTGGCCCTTGGACTGACTACCTATTATCGCTTCCTGGTATTCGTGTTTGTCTCTTCTGGTTGCTTGATTGACAAGATCGGAACGTTTACGTATAGCAAAGCATGGCATGGCATGTCACATTTAGTGTCTTCGTAACATCGTTAGACATCATTGTAGATAAGAGAGAGACTGGAGGGAATGAATATGTTGGTCCGGGTAGACGGACCAACTAGCTGGATACGTACAGGTAAGTGGTCGACGCGATCGGTGAGCAGGAAAATAAAGAAAGGCACAGCCCAATCCACGCTGGGCTCCCACAGGAAACCTTCGTCGCACATCTTCCTCGCCTCCTCCACGCTTCTCACCCCAACCGCTATACTAGCGTACAATTTGAACTGAAAAGGCTTGTCGATCCCATCAATACTTCTTGGGTAACTATCGGGTAGCCTCAGAAAAGACCAGACTTGTGTGTATCGCAAGGAGTTCAACTACCTAGGGGCGTCGAATAGAATAGGGGGGACTCGTTGCCTGGTAAAATTTGGTTTCCGGAATATGAAAGTTGTCCGCTTGAAGTCTATAAGCCACTGCAGGTAGTCAAGTTTCCGGCTTGTTAACGTTCTACTTTTGCCATCAGTGTAACAGGACAACAGAGCGCTGTAGTTCTGTTCCGTCACAAGCATGAAAAATAGCTCCGCATGTATGCAAGGTTTCATATACTTATCAGATAGCGCGTCAAGTGCAACCTTAGTTTCACTAGCAAATGATTTTTTTTTACCGAGCAGAAGAAAATAATTACAGAAACAGTAACTCCTACCCTAGCATCCTCAAGAACTCGGTTAAGACCTAGTGCCTGCGAGACAATTCCCTTGTTCCACATCAGAAAGAGCTTTGCTGAAGCAAGTCAACAAATTTGACGAGACCCCTCATGTAGAGTGGATTGAGTTGTTGTTCAGCCTTCACTGTTGCACATTTCCCAGGACAGAACGTGTGGTGCCTGGAACAATCGTGGTAGCGTTTCCCACGTTGGGGAGCGTTCTGGCGGTTCCAGTCGAGGCTCCCGATATATTGTAGGTTGTATCCCTGGTCTGGTTAGGTAAACCTGCTGCAGCACCTTTACCATAAGTGTAGTTGCTAGCGCCAGGTTCTTGTCCTCCAACATTTCCATTGTCTCGCTGTCCGTTTGCAGTAGTATCTCCATCACGGCTATTGGAATCTGCACCGCTTTCTTGTTCTCCCACATTTCCGATGTCTCCAAGGCTTCGTGGTGTGTCGTCTGTAGCCTTTCTCGCCTTACCCGATAAGCTTTGAGTAGCATTTTGTGCCTTGGAGGTCAAGTTCCCGTAAGTCTGTTGCGCCTGCGATGAGAGATTCTCAGCAGTCTGCTGCGCTTGAGACGACAGGTTGGCAGTAGTGTTTTGTGTCTGAGATGAGATATCCCCGGCGGTCTGCTTCACTTTAGACGACAAGCCCGCAGCAGTCTGTTGCGTCATGGATGATAGGTCTGCTGCTTTGGCGTTGCCGTACTGGGCGATAGCTCTTGTGTTCTCGCTCGTCGCATGAGCTAGCTCTTGAGCACCAGCCTTCGCATTCTGAGCGACCTCACGACCGCGGGGCGAAGTAACGAGGGGGGTCATGTAGAGTAAGGTCAAACCCAGGATCGCTACGTTGAAAGGAGAGAGAACCTTGAGTAGCCAGAACATGGCCGTGCAGCCGACAAAAGCCTGCAGTTGCGTCAGTTCGAAGTTCACTTGTGATGTGACACTGTAATGATGGGCTGCAACTTACTCCAAGTGTCTTTCTCAAGTCCTCAGCATAGATGATTTTCTGGGCTTCAACTACGGAGTACTGTGCGAGATCGTGGACGTCCTTCAGCGTAGCGTTGAGGGTCGACTCGGGGATCTGCTTATACTCCGGTCGGGCACGGGCGAAGAAGTCGGACTTCGTCGAGCGACTGATAAGCGCGACGAGAATGACGGCTGGTAGGTAACATGTTAATGCATGTATTCACATCTCATTAGACTGCAGGAATCGAGTCACGTACCTCCCAAGCCGCTCGCGCCAATCTTCAAAACCATCTGCGTCAGGTGCAGGTAATGTACCCCGTAGATAAGGCCCAGCAGACCGAGGTATGACCCAAGAGTGCGAACAGGATTCTCCCACTACAGGCCCGGGAAGGCTATATCAGCAGCTCGAACTGGTAACCATCTACAGTTCGTGAGCGGGCAACTTACAGAGATGTACTTGTAGAGGCTGTCTTGATTGGCTGTGATTTTGACGTGTTAGTGTAGTGAACAATCCAATGCCAATGCCAATGGATATGATTCTCGTTCCAGATATGGCCATACCTATGACCTTGCGCAGCGGTCCATCTTCTCGTGGCGTGGATTCCTGATGCTCGCCACCGTTTAGCTTCTCCTTCAAGGACTGTTGGATAGCTGAAGCGACTGGAATTGATGATTGTCAGCTAAGCCGCAAGAAGTACGTCGAGCGTGGGCATATTCGACAGATCTTGGGGATGACTTGCCTTCATCGGCGTTTTCTCCGTCGCGGCCAACAGCCTGAACGGGCAGAACAACATAGGCTTGTTCACTCATGCTTGCTGTTCGGTTTTCGAACTAGGAGCTTCAAGAGTGATGATCAGCGGCTCTGGTGATGTGATGTCGACCGCCGATTGAATGATAATAGGATGGCAAATGGGAATGCCAAGGTGCTGATAGTTGCAATGAGGTACCAGGTTGTTTTGGGGGATTTTCAGGTTTGTAGGTCTGAAGAGGAGAAATGGCCGGGCATGCGGTCTGATAATAAACGATTCTCTAGTACTCGCTCATTCACGCGGTCAGTCAGTGCAGAGTGACGGAATAGATAATTAGAGCTTGCCTTGTCGTCATCACTCATCACTTTCCAATCGGTACCTACCTGAGGTACCTACTTGTCTACACCTACATACCTAAGGTACACATACCAGGTCTTAAGTAGGTACCTTACACTACAGGTCGGGGCGCTGATGCTGGGGACAGCACCTGCAATTAGTGTTTGGGATTTGGAACTCGCAGAGTACATGACGTTCATTGTATGACGTTGTCCTCAATTGGCCGCCCCTTTCGACGCGTCATGGAGGAGCAATCAGTCCGGATAGTTTATATCAATTAATATACCTAAGCCTTATCTGTTGCAGAGGGTTTTGTTTAAACTTTACTTCATAGCCTGAGACTACGCTGGCGTGAACCGTCTTTGAATTCGAGAAATAATGACCAATCAGAGTCATTGTTGTATTATGTAATAATGCTTCACCCTGTTTTGAATCTTAGTGTACCGCTGCTGCTTTTATCCTATATCATTTTACTGTTATGTTGTTATTACGGCCTCAATGCGAGATCACAGTCTTACATGTAGGAGTACAGGAAATAAAGGGGGATTAATCATAGGCTTCACATTATTCTTATAATGATATCACCACACTTCCCACTTCTGCCCCCCAATGGCACAGAGTCGGTTGAACAGCTCATCACTCTGAGGAATAGCTGTCAAGACGCACAACTTATCCATGGTGTCTACGATCTCCAGGTCATCACTTAACGGGCGGTCCATCGCCCCAACCAGTAAGCAGCTTGAATTTGAAGCCGTAGCCGGAATGCTTCCCGAGTACCTTGATCTCATTTATAGCCACGCTCTAGCTGGTCTGTGAGCCCCCTTCGTCAGTTTTGCCGACTAGCTCTGTCGCCCACTTTGTGTCCGCGCGGAAGGAAGTGCATGGGACTTCACCCTCAAGTTCCAGATAGACGCGACCTCGTTGTCCATGGTACCTTGCATCGAACTTGATAGGTCCCCCAAACGGGACGTATCGTTTTTTCGGTACAGCACCGACGCGCGCTGCTTTGCGTTTTCGATACCGGCCTTTGCCCTGATTTTGTCCCCACCAATACCCACCTTGACGGCCCCTTTAAGAGCGCCTTTGAAGAAGGGGAGGAACTTGCTACTCTTTTTACTATCGGTTGTCGTGCTAGTTAACTCATTATCCTCTCCTCCAGACTCTTCATTCGCATTCGTGTGGTGTGCAGCAGCTCCGTCGAGCTCATCCTGGGTTTCAGCTAACGTTGGTCATCACCTGTTGCATTCAGAACAGCATCCGAAAGTTCCAATGGCTCTTCCGGTGGTGGCTTCCTGGTCCCTGGAGGAGGTGGGAGTGGCGCTTTGCTCGCTTCTCCCAGGCGTTGAAGTGTGATGGCGAGTTGGGCATCGGTTGAGATACCTTTCAATATGTTGCTGCGATACGGTCAGCATATCTTCTCAACGAGATGAATAATGCGCGTGGGACAAGGGATTCCTTTTTGATATCCAGGGCCTGCTTCCAACCTGGATCATACCGACCAAGCAGAATGTAAGCCGTGCTCAGTCCTGGATTACCAAAGGTGACGATACCAACGACAAGTGTGATCACTTCAAAGACCATGTTTGCCGTGACGAACGAGGACGTAGCAAGAAGAGGTATGGCCAAACCGGAAGCGCGAAGCTGTAGGTTATTTAAAGGATAGTGGTGGCGTTACCTAGGAGGAGTAGTAACAAGACCGCCTGTCATGTGTTCATGCGCGAGGGGTATTCCTTGCGCCCCTAGTTTCACATAGCCAGCCGGAAAACGACACCGCTTTCCCGATCTCCAGCTGTGGCTTCACATGGGGTGCAGCCGATGGCCTATCTTGGCAGACCAAGCACGATGATTAAGAAGTGAGACGGGAGAGAGTGTTGAAAATCCATCTGTCGAGTAGTCTATCAGAACGGGCCTAATACATAGACCGTATAGACTCATCATGCGAGTGTGGTTGGGAGCCTATTGGAAGTTCCGGAACCGCTTTGACGTCGGACTTCCATCGATTGATCATGGAAGGATATAGTACCGCCACGGGTGCTTGGCATCACGAATTGCATGCTAGAGTAGCCGATACTACCAGCTCGCTGTGTAGACGATGAATAATGGCTGTAGTATATAAGTAGGCAAATTTATATACTGATTGGCATAATGTATTTTTATTGTCCTCCGCTCTATGTCCGGATGTGAGCGTCGCCACGACCACGACGTCTCTTCGGAGGAGATGCCGCATGGGTGACCCGAGTTTCCCAATACGATGAGTTGTCTATTGTCGAAAATAGATGTAGCGCTAAGATCGAGGGCCCTGGGATGATCAGGGATAGTATCAAGGAAATCGAAGGTAGATAAGGAGAAGTGCACCAGTAGATACGATACCATTTAGTCCTTACATTGGTGTGTACTTGAAGCTATAGTCGATGTCCGATCCTGACTGCCCCCTCCGCCCAAGTTTAAATACCATGTACGGTACACTACGTGTACTAACGTTAGTCTATACATAGTACAGGCGCTTGTGGCCTAGTGGACTCCACTTGGTATCGAATTATAACATGGGTTTCGATGGACACTTCCGTTCCTTACCTTACCAAATTAAAACTAGCCTGGCCGGATAGTTGTCGATCTCATCTACAATGTATGCAAAGCATCGAAATATCTACGACCTTCGCAGACTTAAGTACCTATGTACTATTTACATCCTGAGCTTATGATGCATTATCTAGGACCAAAGCCACAATAGCTGGCGTCAGCAAGGCCTAGATCATCATCAAATGCGCTCAGTGATAGCGCCGGTAAGCCTGTGCGGGACCTGTCTGTGTTGAATGTGCATTCTTATTCACAAGTTGGTTCCCAAGTATTGCCAGCGGCCGGGCTTGGGACGCTCACTCGTCATTTGGAGGCGACTCAATATCTGCTTACCGACGACGCATCGTCCCAACCGGTCTGCTCACAACTCTCCCAAGGCGAGGTACAGCATATTTAAATTTTACAGAGCCAGACGCGGTTGGCGAAAAACAACTGACATGTACCCTGGTACAATCCGCCATGGCGTTGTATCATGAAAATCAATTCGCTGGTCCGTCGACCGGCGTCCATCCAGCATGCTTGGTCCTCAACTTTGAGGTTGTATTCATATTTTCGCCCAATTTATAAGTTATCAGATCAAGCCCGTATTCCAGCCGTACGGGAAGAGGGCGCATGCACGATTATACTGTTGCCTCTCTGGGTTAGAATGCACAACCATGCTCAGGTCGAGAACTTCAGCCACACGTGTACATCTTAGCCTCATAGTAGCGTTTGCTATAGGCTAGAATGGGGAGATGTGAATTCAAGCTCAGCTTGGCCAAACATTCCGAAACCTCAGAACAATGCAATTTTGTCTTTAAGCACAATGTCAAAGAGAGTATATTGAATAAAGTTAATACATAGCTCCCAAGTTACTCGCAGCCCTTAGCCCCTGTCTTAAACCTAACGCAACTATCCTTGAGCGCCTAATAATATAATATGGCGGTGGTTTTTTGGCTCTCCGGCCCCGGCCCGGGCCCTCCACGCCAGTGTCGGGCGGACTTCCATATCGGTAGCTCGAATTTTGAACTACGAGCGCTAGTGCAGAGCGTATATTGTCAGAAAAGCACTTTCCGTACTGGCCAGTCAATTGAGTGTGTATTGGAGAGTCTATCTAGCGGTCAAATCTCCTATGTAGATTTTTTTCTACCTTCGGCTCTCCCTATCTCCAACTCATCTCCAACTCCATCACCACCGGGGGGGGGGGGGGGGGGGGGGGGGGGGGGGGGGGGGGGGGGGGGGGGGG
>MU392252.1:68780-142176 GCA_022578495.1 Nemania sp. NC0429
TTTGTTTTTTTTTTTGTTTTTATATAGCGGTGTAAAATCCTATTTTTATTTTTTTTTACCAATTGGTCTCACCATATCCAAAAAAAATCAAAAACCAACACCCCCCCCCCCCCCCCCCCCCCCCTCTCTCTCTCTCTCTCTCTCCCCATCCCCCTCTCATATTCTCCTACTCGCCACGGCCCCCCTATTCGCCTGCTCGTCATGAACGACATGTACTACCTAGATACTTGCCCTTTGCCTAATAGCCTCCTATTCGCTATTGGCATTTCAGCTTGTCAGCCTCACATTGTCACAGGGTTTACTTGCCACCTTCCTGCAGCTTGCCTGTAATTGAATGGGTTAGCAATCTTGTTTTGCTAGAGAAGCTAATTGCTTTTTCCAAAACAGCTACTCGATACTTCCGCTTCGTATTCTGGACCATACCTTGTCGATGAGTCTCGACAGGCTTCGTAATGGTGGGATAACATGTACTAAGAGACCATCACTTGCCGTGCAAGGAAATTGTCTAGAGTAAAGAATCACAATAGATCATCTACTCCCATTGCTTTGACACGCCTCTCTGTTTCCATAACTCTTGCTTGTTTTGTGCTAGCTTGTGAGGCTTCCTGTCCTCGATCGTACGCTGTTGGGCACGTATACGTCTGATAGGTGCCCACCCCATTGAGCTACTCGATAAGTAGTATCTATTCATGTACCTAATTAGAGAAAATCTCTGGATATGCCACATGCCTGGTTTACGCCAGAAATCTATATATTCAGCTCAATATCCGGGGGTTGTCCAACTATGAAATTCTACCTGCAGTCATCACTCTCCAAGACACCCTCCATCAACGTTTACCCAACAGACATTTTCACTCATCGAAAGCCATTTCATCTCAAAGCCATTCCGGTACTTCAATGGCGGCATCGTGCAAGTCAGGCGCTCACCACACCTCCCCATTGGTGGACATGGGCGGAACTGTACGCCCCCCTCTCTCCCAACCTCGATACGGCATCGCCACTCACTTCTTCACAGGCTCCTGGCAAACGGTGCCCGACGTGTAAAGCGGCCGGACGAGAGACTTGGGTGTTCGCCGGACGAAGTTGCCCTATCTGTGCTACATACGTCGCTTAGACGGAGGCACCCAAGATCAGGGCTTCTTCAGAAACGCCGCTGGCGAAGTATAACAAGGCTATCCACAGGGGAATATAGGTCGCATGACACGTTTAAGCTATTAAATATGGCACCTATCCTCTCACGCTATTCGGATATCCTTCCCCCCCCTCTCAGGCTACACTGGCTTGGTTCTATTTGAGCAATGAGCACTGTAACTTTTTTTCGTCAAATAACACATCTTTCTCTCTGTTCTAGTTTGCGGCGCCGGTGTGAGTTTTGATGGCGAGGCCTGTCCTAAGACAGGGCTAGTTCATTGTACCGGTGTGTGAGTTTGCGGTGCTGGCGTCTTCGATAGGCTTCGTATAAGACCTAGAATAGAGGATGGAGTGAATCCTGGATTCTCCGGGCGCTGTAGCGGTTGGAAGACAAGTAGAGTTTGGTTAAAGAGGACGTCCAGAACAGCGTTAGGATCACGACTGAGTTCGCCAAGTGGGATTATGTGTATTACTCGTCTATACGTCCTTGCCTAAGTAGGTACATAGCACGAGCTAAGCTAAGCTCTATACCGAAGCTTCTCAACCTGATGATAGGTAACCTTTGGGTTCTTGTTAGCCACTTCAATCCTCCTGACGCATTGATGCTAGAAGTTGGAACTCACCAAAAAGCGAGAAGGAACAGCAGAACTTACATGTATTTAACAACTCTATTTGAGAGGGAAGTACGGGCACTATTACGTTGTATAGGAGCCAATCACAAGACGCGCATCAATTCAATAAGGGGCCCGCGGTCCCTTGTCACCTGCAAGGGGTCGTCTGACAGCCGATGATGATAGGGCAGGTGGGCCTTCCAAAATCCTAGGCTTTGCCCACATCAGGTGTCAACTTCCATTGTCATTAGGTACTTCATACGTACCATCCCTTGACCTGTGTTCCCTCAGCATCACCTACCACTTGTAATAATGCAACACAGCCCACGCGTCTACAATATCCCCGCCAGACTTCTCACGCGTGCGTGGAGGTGTGCGCGTACTGGTTGGCCGCCGTGGATCATTTCCTACCACGCGGGATTAGTTGGCACAGCTTCATCACTTCCCGAGATATAACACAACAGCCACATACATCTTTGTCTCTCCCTTCCCACTTCTATTTCGCCGCCATGGCCCAAACTCGAGCGCAGAGAGCAGCCGAAATAAGACGCTATACAGCGGACCAGGGTATGTTTTTCGAGGCGCCGACAGGCCAGAACTGGCCAGAACTGACAACGAACAGGCCAAGTCCCACCGACGCGCAAACCCCAACGTCTGAAGACGACCCAAGCCAAGGATCGAAAACGAGCCGTCGAAGATACACCTGATCGTAGTTCCAAGCCATCTGCGAAGCGACCGCGGCTCGGACTGTCTACGGATAGGGACAGTTTAGACAACGCCGCGGCAAACAATATAATCCCCCAAAACCCGATCGATTTCTGGACAAAAGAAGGGCACTGGCCGCACCAATACTTCGAGTCCGATATGGAGCACCAAGGTGTCCTTGTGCGAAAGCGATCGAATTCTAATACGTCTACAACGCCGAGCGATCAGAACCCGCGCGAGGGGAAAAGTACGCCGTACCGAGACCCGCGTTATGAAAGCCTCCTTCAGACTGAGGGGGTCTATATGGAAACATCAGAGCAAGGTATCGCGGATAAGAGCGAGCGGATTTGCCGAGATTTTTTGTATGGTACTCAGCCAAACCCGAAGGCGAGGGGATCTGTTTTCGATGACTCTGTTTTCGAGAAGACTTGCAAGAACCTACGGAACAAAAACGAGGCCAGAGTTATCCAAAACGTATCCCGGCTCCTCGTCCCCTCGGCAGAAACACTTGCACTTTATAATACGAACAAACGGCTTGCTATCCTAACAGAAAGCGTCAACGAAAGCTGGAACAACTCGATCCCCCTAACTGGGACTCGTCCACAGCCCGACTACTCCGTTGGGTTCCGGCGAGATGCATTTAGTTTAGAGCAGCTTAAGAAGCTATCGCCTCTTATTAGCAACTTTATTACCGGCGACTTATCGTTTTTTATAGCCACGTACTACATAAGTATACTTTCCTTTTCTAGCTTGTAAAGTAAAGTGTGGCGCCCTGGACATTGCGGATCGCCAGAACGCCCACAGTATAACTATGGCGGCGCGAGCCACCGTTAAGCTTTTTCGACTTATAGGTCGCACAGATAAAGTGCACCGGCAAATTTTTTTTTTTTCGGTCTTGCACGATTGTTCCTTCGTAAGAATATACAGATATTATCTAATTATTAATAGGAAGGACACCAAGTACTACTGCCACCCGATTTATAAATTTAACTTTACAGCACTTAACAGAAAGAACAAGTGGACCGCGTATCGGTTTACCAAAAATGTTTATAACACTTAAATGCCAACTTATTCTAAAAGAATCTGCTCGGCTATCGACCAGTTGCTGTTAAAGCTAGATTTCGACTAAACACTTTCTTAATCGACCGGCCTTTTCCTGCATCTAGAGAACCTTGCAGCGTCGGAGGCTATAATCCTATTATCCAAACAGGATCTACCATTTAAATCGCGTTTATGGGCTACTTAAATAGCCCCGTTATTCCACTATTTATATCTTTTTTTCGACACAGTGGCATTAATAACGTACATCGGAATGCCGTCGGAAGAATATCTATCGGCCAAAGTTGTTATTGTCTGTATCAATCTTCGCCCTCGGACCTTGTCCAGGACGCCTAGAGGCCGTCTGCGTACTAGCGGAAAGTATTGGACAGACATCCTGTCCCGCCGGGAAATGACATTGCCAAAGTCATCAGCCTTCTTGTATGAATCTCAGCAGATAGACAGCCATCTGAGTCACAGCTTTACGCAATCGTCAGAAAGAAACTCGAAGCTATGCCTGGCAGCGCGAAGCCGATGATTTTGAGCAGCCAAAGTACGCCTTCACACTATCCACCAAAGAGGAGATCGAGGCCCTCCGAATCTGCGGGAGTGCAAGACCGTAGGGCAAGACCGTAGGTAGACAGTGTACATTAGCTAACACTGTCCACAGACACTGTCTGTCGACAGTGTCTCTGGATACTATCGGTAGATAGTATCGGTAGACGGTGTCTGCTGATACTCTCCCTCTTGGTCAATCAATCATATACTTCACCCTATATGATACCGTCTACCATCTGGGAGCTAGCGACATCGATCGCGGCCCCGGATTCCTGCTCTCTGTATTCCAGATATCGTCAGCCCTTCGGTAGACGATCTCACAGCTTATAGCCCATCTGCTTCGCCCAGCGCGAAAAAAGACGGGCTATCCCTCGTCAGCCTCTACCTGATGACAGACAAGGTCCCTGATCGCCTAGGCACCCGCGGACACTCCCTTAGTCCTTACGGCCATTTAGACGTAAGGTCTACACCCCTATCACTCTCAGCCAACGACCCTGTGTGTCTCAACAGCAATCGTCAGCATCGCAGGCTTTCCCATCTCATCAGGATCTCACGATACTGCCGAAGCCTCAGGAGCGCGGAGCACGGATTTGGTACACTGCCTAACCTGATTGAATATTGGCCCACGCGCACCGGACTGGTGACCTCGCTGGATAGCATTACGATCAAGCGACCTGGATATCGGATGCTTCCTTTGGAAGCTCAAGGGGAGCATTCTCGTCAAACGACGGCAGTGGCGCATTTTTCGCGGCGAGAAGCTCCTGCAGCTTCGATACGGACGAGCTGATGATGTTCGCAAGCTCAGCTATCCGTGGTTGGGTGGTTTGCGAGGCCATCCTGTCAGTGACATAAGCCGCGAATCTCGATGTTGTCTAATGATGGATTGAATAATTCGAGACGAGCACAGCTGATACGGTTGAGATGCACACTTAATGAATAGAATGTTGAAGGAGGGGTCAGGGAGGCAAGGGGAAACAAAATAAAGGGGACAAAGCAAGGGTGGACCAGAGAGGCCCAGCGGAATATCTACCCAATAAAGGAGCGTTCTCACCACCTGCTGTCAATACGTAAGAAGTGATCGATCATCTACTTATCTCAGGGTATTCTCTAAATTGCTAATATTGCATTTTAGCTACACATTTGCCTTGAGATTCCACATTGACCGAGCAGTTACATCTCGGGTCCACGATCCGCGGCGCGTGAAGTCGTTCCATACCTTAAAGGTCACCACTTTACTCTCCCCCTTCGATAGCCAGAAGCCGTTCTGATCGAAGTAACCACGTACCGAGGATGGATGATCAAGCCAGACCCAAGCTGCTACGGCGTCGACTGCCGTGACAAGAAACGATACGGTGTCATGTAGACCGAATGTGATCGCTTGCACCCTCAATCTGGGATCGCGTAGGGGGGCGCTGGCAAGTGGAGCGGGATGGAACCAGCTCGTATGCTTATCACCTTGATTAGTAGTGATGGAGAGGCGTAGCAGGGCATTTTGCTCAGGGTTTTTCTGATCAAACCCAGCCTTCAAGTTAGCATAGCTGGCAACCTTAGTGGCGTTGATTGCCCCTATACGGAAGGTATGTTTTCCCAGGCCTGCTGCTCCGCTGAGCTTGCTCGGAGTCGGACCCTTCAGCTTGTGGCCTTCCCAGTCGAGCCAGCTCATAGTGAGCTCCGCCGAAACTGCTTGCCATTTATCTGATATAGCCCACACGTCTAGTACGTCCGTATCTTGATTGTAGAACGGCCAAACGATCACAGGATTGAATACGTCCTTGGTTGCGTGATACATGACCTTAGGGCGGCCATTGGCCTCAATAGCAGACCACGTAGGTGCTACCCAGAGGTCATTGAGCTGCCAGTAAAGAGCTCCAAGCTGCCTCTCCCGCAGGGCAGAGCCACGTCGGTAGTATGCAATCTCGTTGGCGTACTTGTCAGCTTGGAATACTTGTGTCGCCCAGTTCCAGGCTGAGAAGTTGGCCACGGGATCGCGAAATGCAGGAGCAGGGTACCACAGTTTGACTGCGTTCGTCATGTCTGCAATACCTTGCCTCGACAACTGTTCTGCATCTCCAGAAGCAAGGAATGGTGTGTGTCGATTATGATGCACTACCCCGGGCGAATCGAGAGACAGCTCGTCCTTCGGAACTGCCTCGCGCCAAGAGTCCACCGAGGGCATGGAGATGAAGCCAAACTCTGTGGCGAAACGAGCTACCGGCATCTGGTTGAAATTGAAGGCCTGTGCGGCGTCGTAGTTGTACGTGTCGCTATTGGCGTAGATATCATCCGGGCGGGCTCGATTTGTGTAGCGTGGTGTCTGGGGTTGGACGGAATCGAAATCAAGAGCAGTGTATCCGTTGTACGTCGAGGATGGGATATAGCTTATTGAGCGCGTATTTGCGTACACGCATTTGATCAAAAGCTTCGTGAAAACTTCTTCGTATCCGTCGAGTACTTCTCCGGGGCCGAGGAAAAACGCGATGATGACGGCCTCTAACTCGTTGCCCCCGGCCCAGAGGGCAAGACTTGCATGGTGGTTCAACCGGCGTACATTATAGTAGGCTTCGGCTTCGTAGTTCTCGATGAATTCGGATACGACGGGATACTCTGCGTCGCTGAATTGGAACTCAGACCAGAGCATGATACCCATCTCGTCGGCAATATCATAAATCTCATCAGAGAGATAAGTACCGGAAGCCCATATACGCAGCATGTTTTGCTTAGCATCAACCACGAGCTCGAACAGCTCGCGGATCTTCGTGGTATTGACTCTCGGCCAGAATACGTCGGGTGGTACGAAGTTAGACCCTTTCACGTAAATCTCGTGCCCGTTGACTTCAAAGTGCCAGTTACTTCCGTTTGCCACTCCTGCAGCAAGTTGCTCGTGCGTGATGGGGTTCAAGTTCATCACTATCGTGCGGAATCCGACGCGCTTCGTCACGGTGGCCGCCTTATGCCAATCGGCGCTTTCGAGGGTCAGTGTTGCGTCGTAGAGGTTCTGTGCGCCGTATCCGTTGGGCCACCAGAGCTCTACTGGCTCATGGATGATTGTGCTACCCGTAATCGTCATATTGTTCCTCGTAATACCACCGAGCACGACTTCCTTTACCACTCTCCTATGAGTATCTTGGAGCCTTAGCTTCATCTTGGCATCGCGCGGTAGTGTGCCCAAATAATCCAAGCTCGCATTGAATACCCAAGGCTTGTGCTGATCCGGAGACAGGTTATTCCTTTGACCCTGGCGGTAGATATCGATCAAAGTGTTATGAATATGAACCGGGTCGTTGTTCTTCTTCTGCACAAAGTATGCAGGGCGCCACGGTCCGGCTGGGGCAATGGAAGGACTCCAATCCCACCCGAAATCATTTTGCTCCTTGCGCATGTAGATCTTACCATCAAATTCGTTCCCCTTTATGCTGTTGACGAAATTGATGTAATCTGTGAGTTTCAGAGTGCATGTTAGCAGGGAAAGAAGAAGCGAGGCAGGAAATTCAGCTGTGTTTCTCACCAGGGCCAGTCTTCGAGATGTCAAGAACAATTTTTGATGCCGACCCGAAATTAAGGCTTAAAGTAGGGTGATTGGGACACTGTCGTAGGGCCTCGGTGACGTCGAAAGTAAACTGTCTGAACTGATTGGCCACATTGGCTATTGTCTCGTTGCACAGCTTGATCTCGACGAAAGTGTCGAGACCTTCGAACACGAGGAAAGTCTGGGAACGATCATTTCTATCCAAGCCGTTGATCGGCCCTGACGTCCACGTCCAGTTTGACCGCTGTACCCACTGTTGATTTACATCGTTGAAGCCGTAGAGAGGGTCACCAATGACACCGGCGGCGTATAGATCAAGGTGCGCCTGGGAAGGTAGGTGTCCGGGTACTGTGACGTTCACGCCATTGGTGAGGGTCCAACGTACATTACTGAGGTCGTAGGTGCTTTGCGCGCGGGCAATAGCCGCGACGAAGCTGACCGCAGCTAAACGCATCGTGGTCTCTCAGCTGTGCCCTTACCGATGAATCACGAGCGAGGTCTCATAGGTTATCTTGACAAGGAACCTGGGCCTTATGTAAAGATACGGCATCATTGTCAAAGCGCCTCGGCTTAATAACTTCGTGCACCGAGGTTTGGGGGCGAGTGAACACTCGTGTTATTGTTACGCTGTGATATCATGAATTCGGTCAATTACATGAAAAGCGCCGAAATCTCCAATGGAGGCACCATTCCACCACACGAAGGATCATAGTACGAACACTTATTTAGCCCGGCTTGATGGTCTCCTCGGACCTCAACTCAGAAGCTGCACAACCTCAAAACAACATCAAAACATTACTTATTACCACCTCTATAGGTTTAGCGTCAAATAACTCGCAACATGTAAAGTTATATGAGCAATTACGATGAAAACCGGCAATTCATATGATATAATGTCTGGGTAAAAAAATAAATTTCCCAATTTCTAATCAGTAGCTTAAGCTTTAGTTATACTCTTTGAAAGCAAAAAGTTACCAGTGGACTGGTTGAGACGAGTGTGTATGTGGGCCTGGTTTTTACACCTTACCTATCTGCGTTATGCTGGAAATTCTCCGCCTTTTGGACTGCGGGGTAAGCAGGGAAACTGGACGTAAACGGCAAGGAATCTCGTCATAAGTCGGTGTACACTACAGCCCCCGTCTTTGATTCGCCAATTGCAACACGGCAACTCGATCGCCGAGGCAAGGGCCCAAAATTATATGGGGAAATGCAGAGCTTAAACCTCGCGTAAGCTACTGAAGCTGGTTAGATTTATTAACTAGATTTTGGTTCAAGGTGTTTTTCATCCGAAGCAAGCCCCGCAATCTTCCGTATTTGACTCTCGGGCCATTGGATCGGTGATAAGGGAATGCGGAAATTGAAAGTACCTGGTAGCAACAACAACAATAATTGAGGGGCAATTGTGGTATGTCTACTCTTAGCTGAGTAAATTAGAATCTGAATAATAAGTCTACTTATGTAACTGAATGAGGAAAAACATCCCGAAAATCAACGCAGGCCCCATATGTCTCTCAGCCTCCATAGTGGCTGGTGGGATCGTTTTGCTTCACCACGCTAACACTTCAACATTTGTATACAACATGAAATGATAGCAACTCGGTTCTTCTTCTCTCATATGTATGCAGGGCAGGGATTATGGCCGCCTTTTCCGCTTGCGTATCTGGCTGTGTTGCCTACGTGCGGTGAGCGATGCGTTGCCCTTTCTAGCTTACGGGCTGCCGGCCGCCTTGATGTGGCCGTTTCCCCTGGCTGTACATTTGTGGAGTGCCTACAATGTGTACAGTTAACGTGATTTGGCTTCGACTGCCTTTTTAGGGTGGTAATCAAGGCAAATGCATGTCTGTCAGAATAATTGTTGGGAATAACTGATAGTCGTGCAGGAAAGGGTGTAGGCGGTGATTAGCAGTACCATCAATTGCATCAAGTCATTTGACATACAGTACAAGGGATGCACGGACTATTGGTCAACCTTTTTTTTTTTTTTTTTTTAATTTGCCCTCGTTCGCATGTTACCAGATTGGTGCACCATTCTGGTATCCAAGTCTTCAATATGGCCGATACTCTGATGGCCCTAAATGAAGAGGGCGCTCCCCAGCTCTTGAAAGTCCGCCTTCCATTTCCCCATCGCTTGAATTGCTTCATTAAGCTTTGGGCTCTCAAGATCATCGCTTCTGTTGTGTTTGCAATCGACAGGCTTCTCTATCCACGGCCACTGTCGCTCTGTCCCACTCTCGTGAAGACCTATTCCTGCCGACCCGCGCTACACACTCGCGTCTTCTACCCACCGGGCTACAAAGCTGGGGATGTTGTCCCGCTGTATCTCAACATACACGGCGGTGCATTTGCAATCTGCGATGCCCGACAGGACGACGACTTCTGCATCATGTGGGCAAAGCGCACTGGCATGCTGGTAGTCTCCCTCAACTACTCTAAGGCGCCCTTACACCCGTTCCCCGCCGCGGTCCACGACATTGCCGCCGTTGCTGGCGCCGTTCTTGCTGATGCCTGTTTGCCCATCGACAAGAATCGAGTGGTAATAGGGGGCTTCAGTGCTGGGGGAAACCTTGCCCTTTGTGCCAGTCAATTACCCTCTTTGAAGGGTCGTGTCAGGGCAGCGTTGGTTTTTTATCCTATTGTGGACTGGAGTCATCCCCCTGATGAAAAGCTCAACCGGCGTCCTTATAAGGGTGGCCCGCAGGAGTCCCTGGAGTATTCGAGCTATTGGTTTGACTGGGGCTACGTCTCTCCGGGCCAGAACCGCTGCGATCCCTTGCTTAGTCCATGCTACGCCAAGAAAGAAGACCTCCCGCCCTGGATCTACGTCATTGGAGCCGAATGGGACCTGTTACGGCTAGAGAGTCAAAAGATGATCAATCAATTGGCAGGACGGGGGGAGTTGGAGAATCAAGAGGACGACTTCGAAGTGGGAACGTATAAATGGACTTTGGCAAGGGGGTGCTGTCATGGATTCACTCATCATTTTGGTTACAAGCCAGAGAAGAAACAGAAGCGGGAGCTGAAGTGTCAGCCTATATATGAAGAAGCAATTAAATGGCTAGAGAAAGCAATGCTCGGGGAATAACGGTAGGGACGCTACCCATGGATTCTGCTGAAAGCTCTGAGGAGATAAGAGCACTGTTGAAAGTATAGAGATTATGATAGATTTACATCTAGTTGGCTGAGACATTATTTTAGTTTAAATTTTTGTAACTCATATTAATCACAGGGATATCGTCGTGTTGATCTATCATCTTATCTGTAAGATTGACGGGTGCGTCATATTCTAGTGATTTAGCACCCGAGGAGCTTGGACCGACGCGGCGACACCCACTTAATTATCCTAACTGACAACCCTTCATCCCGCAGTGGCCTGCTAGATTTTAAACGGCCCAGCCCTCGCAACTTAGCACAGTTAAAAAATCCTAAGTTAACTTCGATCACTTTCTTGATAATCCTTAACTAAGAAAATAGTATCGCCGATCGGAGTGTCCCGTAAATAGGTGCCACTAGTATGCCTAGACCCTTCCTGCGCCTCCACCTCCGCAATTCCGGCCCGCTGTTAACCGCACCCCACCATCCTGATTCAGGAGTGTTAACGCGCGACGTACCTTAGGTCGCGAATTCTCCCCTTTTTCCTTGAAAGGAAGAGAGGCTACCTTCGTCTATATCCTATGCGATTACCTACCTACTTTAATATTGAAGAACGAGATTATGTGTTTTTTATTACCTCGAAGTCTACGTGGGAAACCCCCGCAGTCCACCTCGCTGGAGAAGATGATTGTTGTCACCATGAGTACAATAGATCATGTACTTAAGGGGGAGACGTAAGCCATAGATACCTACTTAATAATCACAAACAATCCCCTTTAATCCCCGCCCTTGTCCCTATCTTGTCCCCTAACATAACGGCAACGCCCGCAGGTCAGGTACTCAAATCGCAATCACAGCAACAATCCTCGCCGACGTGAAGTTGAAATGTATGCCCGCGACGAGATCTGCGATGCCGTCTTGAAATTCTACCGCCATTTATTGCGGCATCCATACCTGGGCGATGACGCACTCATCGTTCCGTCCCCGCAGGGCTGGAGCTCCATCGACAACGCGGCGGGGAAAGACGAGACGGTCGTTGACCTGCTTCGCCACCTGCCCTATCTCACCCGCAATAGCGCGTCATCTGGGGAGCTACTCATCTACCCCGGCACAAGTCCAATCTGCTATCAGGGCCGCGAGGAGCAGCAGCGGGAGCGGGAGTACCCCCTCCCGTCGCACTGCGTGTATCTCGCCCGCCGCGAAGACTACCTGGGCAGGGATTTGATTCTGGACACGAGAAATGGCGCGGTGACAGAGTTCGCCTCGGACAACGTGTCGGTCTCGCAAGACGAGTATGAGGCGCTGCCCGAGGCGGAGAAGTGGCGCGCTCATCGGACAGTTCCCCTCACGGAACTGCTGGAGGCGTGGACCCGCACGTACGAGGAATTGGGGTTTATGGTCGCGCCGAACCCGATCGGACGGCCGGCGACGGGGAGGTTCTACAGCCGATCCGATGATGCTGCCCGTGCCCATGTGAATTACGAGGGCGGGAGCGAGCTGGATCGGGAGCAGGAGGATACGATGAGAAGAGAGCAGGAACATGCGGCGGTGAGCGAGCTCAACACGCTTTAGTACTTCATCGCTCCAATCACACAGACTAATCCATCCCGGTATAGAAAGTTTACAATGCGTATATCCGCCATGGATGGCCGGATCACTTCGACAAGGGGCGGTGTCGGGCGGAATTGCTAGAGTTAGAGAAAGCAAAGGACGCTGATGAGAAGCGGCTAATGGATGAGAAGAATCCTGACGCAGCGTTGTTTGACTGATGAAGGCGATAGGGAATCGTCTTTCAGAATTGATAAGGATAGCCATTTGGCTTTTCCAATCTATCTATAATATCTCAAAGATCCGTCTGCCTCGGTAGCCCAAGTGCTCCAAGAGCACCATTACCAGCGGAAGCCTTTCCAGTCGGGGTAGTACTAACATCAAATGCCACCTGGGTCGCAGATGCGGCAGCTGAGGGCAGTGAACTACGTACAGTCTCGTGTGACTCCACGACAAGCGCTGATTCAATTCCGAAGTCTTTCATTTCTTCGTGGCAGTCGACCGAATCGCACGGTATGATACCCAAGTCTTCAATCAGCTCGTCCTTGGTGACCCGCCGCGTGCTATTCCCGTCGTCGAACACCCAAGCTTCGGGGTCTAGCCCGTGGGACTTCGTGTCGCGCTTTCTGTAGCCATCTTGGGGCTTGTGGGTCGAAAGGACATCCTTCGGGATGAGCCCGGGATAGTTGTCCTTACCATACCTCTGAGCATCTCGGTTGCGCACGTAGTACGGATCGTCTGTGAGCAGGGCAAAACCGGGGTCTTCAAGAAGAACCTCGGGCCAGCAGGGGTTTACCTGCAGACCAGCTATGCCGTCGGGGTCTACGACATTGACGAAATCGATCCTGACTGCCCTGCGCGTTGTCTGTGCCTTATACTGCGTCACTCTTCTTTTCAGGCCTCCTACTACGCGGTCACCGACATATCGCTCGCTCACCATCTCAACGGGCAGGTTACCCTGGGCGTCGTATCCACAAAATCTCAGGCCGAATAGGGACCCAGCGCCGCCGTTTTGCGTCCCGGGAGAGAAGCGGATGTATTGCTTTGGCGACATGGCACCTTGCCAGAATGCGGCTGGTGGATATTCGTCGGCTTGACAATTTACGCCATATTCCTTCATGAAACCATTATACCTAATATTCCCAATGTGAACTTCAAGACAGACAGTGGGACAGACTTCTCAAAGCATGCTTACCATTCGGCGTTGTGGTCATCGTACCAACGATTTCTCCAAGGCCGGTTAGGACTAGCCCGGCTCATCAGGGGGCATGTCAGCGTCTTATGGCTTGGGTTGTTCTGGATCACAGAGCTATAATGCAGACATGGCTGCATCCATCGTGAGCCGTCGCATATCGAGACGGTTGGAGCCGGCTCGATTGTAGTCGAGGCTGTTTGCTCGTACGTGGGTGGGCCATCGCGCTGTGGTCTGCCGCAGTTGTCATCGCCATCTGCTCGTTTACAGTTGGCAGCGCTCGTGGACAGCGACGTATGGCTGGAAGCAGGCGGCCTAGAAGACACTGGCTTCGTCTTCGTTGCTAGAGACAGAGTCTGTTTCTTCCCAAATACTTTGAACTCGGCCTTACCCTCTTTCTCGATCCCCTTAACACAAAGCTGGATCAGGGCCGGGGTAGCCGCAATCTCGGCGGCGTCTGCGATCCAACCTTTTACCGTGTGCGTGAGCAAACGCTCTCAAGGAGGAAATGCCATTTATCTGCAATTTTAGACTTACCAACGAATGGGATCAGATCTTCGACGAGCTCCAATGGCGCTAGCAAAGCGGGAACGGCAATCCGGCAGAATGCCTTGGCAGCAACGTCGAGTGCCAATTGCTCTGCGGCCGCTTCCGCAGCATCCTTCGCGGCGTCTGCTGCCTTGGCGGTAAGGTCTGATTTTGTCGGCGGCGCCTTGAAGCCAGAGCAGCAGTAAGATTGTAGACCACCGTTGCAAGTTTGGTCCTTGCTCCCACTGTGGCTGCTCGTGTCGGTAACAAGCTCAGTCTCGCCTAGCACGAGAACGTCAGACAAGTCGTCAACTCTCAATGAACGGCAGACAAAGAGATTTACCTTCTGCGCAGCCAGAGATACATGACAATCCCACGCCACGGTATCCTCGCCACTGGCACTTGCCCATAGTGGTCCCATCATTACAACAGAGATTTCGGTACTGTCCGTTAGGGCAACGGTTACTGTAAAGTGGCTGCTGTCAGCGACGCTTTTCAAATACACATGAGCCAAGCTAACAGAAGAGCAGCAGAGACGAGAATTGAGACGAATATTGCATATCATAGTTGACGATCGATTCACGTAGCGATCTTTGTCTTGCTAGCAAACCATCATTATGGGGGTGAAATACTGACTTAGTGGATAGCTGGCCAGGCTGTCCGTTCATCTGAGCAACCTGATTTGTCCCCGTCTTGCAGTCGGCGTTGCAGCCCGTGGTGTAACAGGTCAGCTTGGCTGCCTGGTCCGCAGCAGACTGCTTGGCATTGCTCTGTTGATCTTCGGTAACGCCTGAGACCAGATTGTTTGCTGAAGACTGATCCTTTTGGTCAATAGCCCATACCATGAGGCCACCGAGACATCGATCCTTGGCAAATTCCTTGATTCGGTCAGCGCTGACTAGTTTCTTCTCCATCTACATTTGAAAACTCACCTTTTTCTGGGCAAAGGTGTCGTCGTCATCATACGATATCCACTGGTTATTCTTCCAAGTGATCCATTTAACGCCAGCGGTCTTGTCCCATACCGGCTCAGGATTATACTGGCTAATGACATCTTCGATCTCCTGATAATCGAGAATACCGGACGTCCCTGAGCAAGGCCCAGCGTCGGCACCACCGCTAAATTGGCACACTCCGTTGGGCTTGTTGCACGAGGGATCTTTAAGCGTGAATGAGCGGCCGTACTACTTCAAATTAGTGTCTTGATCCCGATGTTTACTTTCAGAACACTGGATTCTCACCCAACCCTGCCCAAGAACTACTTTCGATGACTGTACGCCCGCCCGCCACAGAAGCCCCAGACCTTGATCAATTTCCGACAAATTTGTGTGGGGAGCAACATAGGGGCCAACAAACTGTGAATCGGCGTCCCAAGTGCCGTGCAGATCATACGCCATGAGATTGAACCTAGAGCGTGTCAGCAAGGGATATTCACCAAGTTGAAAAGAGTTCATACCAGTCGACGTGGTCCTGCATCGCCTTGACGTCAAAATGCTGAAGATACCAATAGCTAGTTGGCAAAGTGACAGTCAGACCTTTCGACCCGAAGCTCTCTTTCAGCTCCTTTACCAACGAAACGAAGTTAGCTGTATCGGCCTGGACGCCTCCGCGGTCATCAGCGCCTGGATATTCCTAAAATGGCATATTAGGTCACAATATACCACTAGCAACAGTCACAGGAAGAGTTTTACTTGCCCAGTCGATGTCCAAGCCATCAAATCCGTACGTGTTCATGAAGGATTTAATGCTGGAGATGAACTTTTGACGATTTGCACTATTGCTGGCCATGTCCGAGAAAGCCTGCCTAGTTGGCCCTGGGTCAGTAAATGACCATCCGCCCACAGAGATCCACGTTTGCAAGCCGCTGTATCTGTCTTTCAAGGCAGTGAAGCGCCGATACAAGGTAGCAGAGTTGGAGTCCATAGGAGCAATCTCAAAGCTTGCGGGATCGAAGAAAGCAAAGGCGAAGTTGACATGGGTAAAGCCATTGAGATTAAGATCCTCGGGTTGCACCTTTTCGAAAGTGAGCAAGTATCAAAACGGCTTCATCGGAGGATACTTACGCTTTGGCACTTCCGGGTCGATGCCCACGACTCATAATAGCCTATCGTGCGTTTATTCACAACTGAGCTTCCGCAGGAAGGCTTAGGCGCATCACCGCACGAGCCAAAGCTCTGTTGACACCCTGTGTCGCAGAAATCCGAAGTGCTTCCGCAAAATCTTGACGAAATGTTATTATTAGTTGCCCATAGTGCGCGAAGCAAGCGACTCGGCCACAACTCACCCGAATTCAGAGCAACAAACATTGAGAGGGCATGTCTGCTTTCCAGGTGCACCATATTGGCCACATGCGGCTTTGGCATCGCAATTGAACAAGCACCCTTCGCCACATTCAGCAGGGGAATACCCACAGAGGCCGTTGCTACCACAACAAGCACCATTTGGGCAAGGTGTGTTTGGATCGCAAGTACCAATTGGAAGAGCGCGAGGGGAAAGAGCAAGAGATGGGGAGAGGGAGTGAAGCCGAGCCGGAGAACCAACAACGACAACACTCAATACTGCTCCTATTAGGACAGCACTGGAGATTCTTGCCGTCATGATGATTTTCAGTTTTGCCAACACTACGTGTGACCTGTGAACAATATATATCGGGTCTAGCGAGCGAGACCGAAAGGCGGAAGTGATCTCTCGGTCAAGCAGAAGGAATTATAGTCGATCCCGAGCCAGGATAAGAAGTCCAAGGATTTCGTTGAGACACACGCATAGACCCAGCACTGGGCGAATGACCCGCGGTAATAACTCAAATGGGGAAGCTGTCTATAGATGGCATGATAACTATTGCACCTGATCTCCAATCAGGGGTGCAATTCTAAGTCACAGCCTGGGATTCAGGGGCTAGAACCGATATCACAATAAGCCACAACATGCAATACCACAGTAAGCTGAGAGAGATCCAATCAGATCAGGCGCAAGAAGTTCAAATAAGCACTTACAATCTTGATAAATCAAAACTACAACGGCTTCTGCGCCTGTCTTGGCATAGCTTGTTTTCGCCGCATTGTCTGCGCCGTCGACTCGCATACTATACTACCTCATCACACACACAAACACACACACACACACCTACATCGACATCAAGACACACCCTTTGAATAGCCCTTATCTCCTTTTCAGATACCTCTTACATGTCCTGCGTTGATAGATGGGAACCTCAATTTTACTCCCCCCCTTAGCTCACCTCTCATCTACTTTCTTTCTACATTCCACTCTTGACTCTGGAGTCGCGTTGAAAATTCATTAGCGAAGAAACCATCTCCTCTTATTACCATATACGCCGTTTCAAAGAACCCTAAGATGAAACTCCAGTCATATTGTTTTTTCAGCCTTTGGGCTGCGTCTTTCGGCCCCATCGCTATGGCCCAGGACACGGCCTCTTTCACCATGTTCCCGTTCATCACTGCCCAAGACCTTGCTCCACAGCTAGGATGGACCGAACCTTGTCTTACGGCCATGTAATTCAACTCGGAGTTTAAGTGAGCAAAAGCTGATTTGTGTCGATAGGAACACCACTCTGAGATGCGACTCTGACCTTTACCGCATGGCTGGTCAACCCGATAACTATTATTGGTCTGAAGAGAATGTTACATCTCTGTGCACGTCAGACTGTGTCGACGACAGCAGCACATGGGTTGGCCAGGTTGGAGATGCTTGTGTCGGCCAGACGTTCAATGTCGGCGGCAAGTTGGTCCCGGTGGACTCGGTGGCCCTCCGCTACGTGGAAGGAATCACAATGACATGTCTGAAGTCCAAGTAAGGTGTTTCGATTCATTCTACGGATGATAGAAACTCACCCTAGCTGCTCGTTAGTGATCTACCTTTCACTTATACTAGTGATCCATTAGCCAATGAGGCTGCTCTTCTCAACGACGACCTTGACAACCCCAATTCCACCGCGCAGACAAATGCAACAACTGGGGAACCCTTGTTCGATCCCATCGACGTTGCGCCGTCCGATGATGGAGACGATGATCCATACGGACCGGACAACATCACTGATCCTTCATTTTACCAAAATCCGACTTGGTGTTTTCTAGAATCTCAAAACTGGGTCGGTGTGGATGTTGAGCCCGCTGACTGCACTTCTGATCCGTCCAACATTTTCTGCACCGACCCTAGTTCTATGAACAGAATGGTATTTTTGATTTTCTTCCCCAATACTTTTGGAACTATTTACTAACTATGGGTCTGAGGTCAACCTATATTATGACACCACCGTGAGTGAACCAGTTCATACATGATTTTTATAGTATGTCGGGTAACTTTCTGGGACGTTATTCACTCAACTTGGTGTACCGAACGTCCCACCGACCATATCAGGGGTTGACGCCCCCTGAACCAAGTGCTGACGGAGACCTTGAGTACTCAATCCTTTTACACCCGAGCAGGGCGCTACATCGGTTAATGTCACATTTAAATCTAATCTTATTCGCTTAATAATACCCTCGCTAACTCTGTTGAACTAAATACAGCTCTGTTCGCCGTGTTTCTTGACTGTCCTGTGGTATCGAATCAACTCGCTGTTTCTCCCAGATACTGACCACTCAGACTACCTGATCGAGCAATATCAAGACATTCAAGACGTTTGTCAAATGAGCATGCCCGAGACTGTGGTTCGCGCTCTCCCAAGTTATGCCTCAGCCCCCAGCGTTCCCTACCTTCCCCCAGGCACTGATCCGGCGGGTAATTCGAGTACGAGCCCCAGTAGTTGTAGCGGACAAACGTTGGCCCCCAGTGGCTCTGGATGTGACGCCTTGTCTCAGGAATACGGAGTGACAACCGGGGATCTCATGGCAGCTACAGGCTCGAGCAGTTGCGTCGCGTCCGATGCTGTCTGTGTACCAGAACCCTGCTCTCTCGTACAAGTCAGTGCTAGCAGCTCTTGCAGTGGACTTGCAGCCTCATATGCAACCAGCGCTATGAACATCACAACAAACCTGTTTCTCTCCTGGAACCCCAATATCGTCGGTTTATGCGATAATCTTCAAAGTGGCCAATACGTCTGCTCATCGTAAGTCCAAGCGCCTGTAGTATTCGTTAGGTATATGATTACATTCTAAGTGCGATATTCTTCATCACAGCCCACCAGGAGGACCTTACACCCTCCTGCCACCTATCAATGGCACAAATGCCGACACGTCTGGGCAGGTCCGCGGAGGACAGGGCCCCGCCGGGGTGGTTCCCACTACAAATACTACCGCAGCCGCTCCAACGCAGGCTGACATCGCGTCAAACTGCACCAAGTTTGCCTACGCCGACTCAGGCGATACTTGTTACGGCTTCACACAAGCATTCGGTATTACCTTGGCTGATTTCACGGCATGGAATCCCGTGCTGGGATACCCGGACGGTCATAATTGCACCACACAATTCTGGCTCGGGCGAGTTCACGTCCAAAACAGCCCCTGCAATTTCCTCAAGAGCTAACTATTATTCACAGGTACGATTACTGTATCGAAGTAGCCGGTGGTAGCAGCAGCAGTACAACCAGCACCACCACATCCAGGCCATCGACAACCACGACAACATCGCTGCCGTACCCGACGCAAAGCGGCATCGTGGCCAACTGCAACAAGTTCAAGAACGCGGTGAGCGGGGACTATTGCGTCAAATTTGCGGCCGACAACGGCATCACGCCGGATCAGCTGTACGCCTGGAATGCCATCCTTGGGCCCAACGGCGCGAACTGCGCAACCCAGTTTCAGGCTGGGGTGGATTACTGCGTCGGCGTCTCCGGTATGTCCTCAACGACAACCACGTCGGCGATTCCGACGCAGAGCGGCATCGCCGCAAACTGTAACAAGATCGTGGTCGCGGAAAGTGGTGATTATTGCTACCTGTTCGCTCAGAATAACAGTCAGTCTTCCCGCCTCCTCCCCTTCCCCCCTCTTAACTTCCCCTTTTTAGTCCCACCAGTTCGCCACTGTCGGTTTTGTATTTAGATAGTGCTCCTTTGCAATCACTAACGTCATGGTGCGTCAGATATTACACCGCAGCAGCTGTATACTTGGAACCCCGTCTTGGGACCCAACGGGGAGAATTGCTCTCTGCAGTTCCAGGCGGGTGAAGGCTATTGCGTCTCCGTCTCTTCCTGAACGAAGAGTTTAAAACGAGGGGCAGATTTTGTACGCACTTAACAGTGGTGGTTTAAGCTTCGCTTATCAAAGTGATCATGTTTCCACGATCAAGAAAGAGACGCGCCATTCACATCAATAGACATCGTCCATTCCACATCCGAAATACCACGCGTAGCGAAGTGTCAGGATTTGATGGGAGTCCGAAGAGATGTGAATGAATACCTACACGATAGAGTCGTAATCATCATGAGCACCATGCAGAAATATTGAAATGAGACACCGGGATTTAAAAACTCAATATAATTTCAACTCTTGCTCTAAGAACATGCTCCAGCCACCTCCACCTTGTTTTACAATACTAACTCATACATGGAATGGCGGGCATACACACATATTATTTATATGATGGACAAATTTCCATATAGCACAGTCCCCCAGTCACTGTTGTTTCGATCAGTGATAATGATCCGCAAACTCCTCGTATTCGCAAATAACACACGACATAAGACACAACCCCCAGAAAACACCAAAGGACAAAAAGAAAGATGTAATTGAACGGAACACATATGCGTCGTTGCTCATCGACCCCTATCCCCAAGTAGAAGCGCCGTCGGACAGGCAGGCAGAGAGATCATGACCACACCATCTCCCTACCTACGCGTAAAGGCGAAGCTGCCTCCCCGCCCAAGCAATCACAGCTCGTCGTGGCCAGGGATGAAGTCGCAGGGGTTATCATCAGGCGCCTGTCCGACCTCGAAGCACCACTCCTCATCGTACTCGTACTCTTCGCCATAGCGCTCGCCCGCGCCGTTGATATCCGGCGTCTCGACCTTGCCCGGCGTGCCGGTCGGGCCGTGCTTTCCGGTCTCGGCCGTGCGCGTGCGGGTGAGGGTGTCTCCGCCCGCGCCCGCGCCGCCGGCCCGATAGGGGTTCCAGACAGGATAATACGGGAGCACGTTGCCGTGTCCGGCGCCGCCGTCGTGTGGGTGAGGGGCGGCGCCTGTCCCGTGGGGGCGCGGGTAGGTGTGGCTGTTGCTTGGCCGCGTCATGCCCGTGCCCGTACCCATGGGCACCACCGTGTAGTTCCCGCCCCAGCCGGTGGGGTGGGCGGCGCCGCTGCCGCTGCTGCCTGGTACGCTTACCGTGACGGTCGAGGTCGGGATGCTGCTGCTGTTGCCCGGAACCGTGAAGGTGACGGTAGAGGTCGAGAGAGAAGTGGTGCCGCCGTTTGTCACGGTCACGGTGAAGGTTGAGGTTGATATGGTGCTGCTACCTGGCACGCTTACAGTGACGGTGGAGGTCGAGGTTGCGGTACTGGTGGTGCTGCCGCCTGGTACGCTCACAGTGACTGTAGATGTTGAGGTTGCGGTGCTGCTGCTGCCTGGCACGCTTATGGTCACGGTGGATGTCACGGTGGAGGTCGTGCTGCCGTCTGTTATGGTCACGGTAAAGGTAGAGGTTGTGAGTGTGCCGCTTGCCGTGCTTGTAGTAGTGACAGTAGTGGTATCAGTGGTGGTGGCGGTGGTGGTGCTGGTAGATGTGCTGGTGCTGGTAGAAGTGGTAGTGGTATCGGTAGTCGTAGTAGTAGTATCGGTAGTGGTTGTAGTAGTGTCAGTGCTTGTAGTGGTAGTATCGGTACTTGTAGTGGTAGTATCAGTGCTGGTAGTGGTGGTGTCAGTAGTCGTAGTCGTCGTGTCCGTAGTAGTCGTGGTAGTATCTGTAGTTGAAGTGGAGGAAGTTGTCGAAGTCGCTGTGTAGGCAGCATGTCAGTATAGTTTACATACGAGAAAACAGGGGCAGAGAAACATTATAATTATGAGTGTTGTAGTGAGTGGCCTAAAAAAGGGGGAAGAAAAGGGGCTAGGATGGGGAGGAAATGGATGTAATGGGAATTCATGAGTACTAAGCCCAGAATCGAGATACTTACAACCACCACCGCCATTACCACCTTGGCAGGAATATCTGATCGTCTGAGACCAAGTTGCCGTATATGACTGAGCCCACTGGTTAGGCGTCACGTCAGACCTGGCGTAGACCAGAGGGCCGTTGTCGCCACCGCAGTTCTGCTGCGCCGATCCCGGGCAGGGCTGGTTGCAGTCCTCCATGGCACCGTTGGGCGTGACGTCGGGCTTGAGCGTGTCTCCGCATGCGCAATTGCTATTCGGGGCCAGCCCGTAGATGGCGGCGAACCGATGGTTGTTGGTGTCGCAGTAGGACACGCACGAATCCACGCTGATGGAGCCGGCTGGTATATCGGCTGCGTTCACCGTCTCGAACAGGTTGGCGACCTGCGTGTTCTGCCAGCAGCCGTAGTTCACGAACGCGTTCGCGGCGGGACTCGCGGTGGCAATGAAGCTCGCGGAAGCCGACATCGTCCTTGACGCATAGGCCACGACGGGGGAAGGGGCACGATTTAGGATGCTCGCCGGTGTCGCGAAGCAGTCGTATCCGTCGGACGCGGGGGTGTCAGATGGGGGGTTCGCGACGCCGGGAATGAGAGGGATGAAGCATCCCATCAGCTTGGGGTTCGAATAGACCGGGAACGGGCCATTTCCGGAACCGCAGCAATCTTGCCCAGTGCATCCACTATTACCATCGTTAGCTAAATGTGACGACGTGATATACGAGCCCGGGGAACTCTCTTACGTCGTTTGAGTGGGATCTGAGCATTGCCTAGTGCAACCGGTCGCGTCGGGGCCGGCCTGAGCCACGTTTTTGTTAAACTCGGAGCCACAGTTGCACTCGATCTGACTGTACGATTGCATTAGTATATAGCTACATATGTTGCGCCATCAGGCCGAAACGGAGCCACACTCACTTATCAGGCGACCCTCTGGACATGTAGACGTAAGGCATTCCCAAATCAGCGCAGTATTGAAAGCACGTGTCGGTCGACGTTGTTGATACCGTCGTTACGGTGTGCTCGGCGGAGGGGAATCTGCCGTTCTGGAAGCATCCAAGGAGTCCGTAGCCCTGAGCGATTGTGGCGAAGTCGGTCAAGCTCCTCTCATCCGGATAAGATGGGTCGACAAAAATGCGCGCGCCCCCGTTTGAACCGCAGTTCTCACGTCGGTCACCACCGCAAGGGGGGTAGGGGTTTCCGTCCCTTCCAGTAGTGCATTTGGTTTCGGAGCTCGCGTCAATGAGGTTGCTGAGATTGACATCGGTCCCGTCGATGGTCCTGTAATCCAGACTGTTTCCGCAGCGGCAGCTCTTGTCCCATAGAGCAGCGTACTTGAAGCCGTGTGCCCGACAAAACTGGGAGCAGAAATAGGGGGTCACAGTCATGTTAACAAAGTCTCCGGTGTCGTAGTTGATATAGCTCCTCGAATTGTCGGCTGTACTAGCGGGATCCCAGTTGGTGGGTGCGAAGGCAAAAGGCGCCGAGTTTGTCGCTGCGCATCCCAAGTACTGATAATTATAGCTGATGTCGCATTGCGAGCGAATATCTTGGTAGTAGAAGCCTTGAGCGTTAGCCACAGAGCCTAAGGCTACTAGTGAGGCGAGAGCCGTGGCTCTAACCCGCATCGACAACCCCATGTCGCCAAATATTTCCCTGATGTAGTCTCGCGATGTGCTAGACTAATGTAGTAGTGACTGAAAAGTGAAGTTGCCAGCAGCTGTTGTGACGAAAGAAGTCAGCGGACACAATGAGCGTGAAGAAGATGATATCGTAGAGCACAAGATATTGCTGAGTGGGAGGCTGCGGATCGCGTGGTATTTGAAGGACGGAGTCTAATCTAAGGGATGTACGCGACGTGGCTGGCGCTCCTGATAATTGAAACTACCTCGTGGTGGAATGCTCTGGAGAATGGCTAGGAGTAGCGAATTTCACATTCTGATCATGCCCCCGTCGCTTAATTGTTATCTATTATCGACTAGTATTCATACACTATTGCTTGACCAAATTTTGAGCCGCCCTTGGAATGAAGGCGACTCATAGTATGTGAGGCGGGATATCAAGTCTCGGTAGGCTGGCGATCGTTGCTTGTCTTGCCTAGGTAGGTATATTGATCCCTTGTTAATGGAAAAGGTGTTGGAACAGAAGGAAACTAATCTTCTGGAGTGCCTGTGCCATCTTGTCGAATTATTGGCACCCATGCCGTGTCTCAGTACTACTTAGGTTTTGACTCTGGTAGTTTTAATAGCCTTGCTGCTATACTGTACTTGAATAGTGTGCCCAGTGAACAAAGCAACCATGTTTCGGACGAATACCTGACTCCTGTATGCTCTACATGCGTTTCAACTCTCGAACTCCACAATCCTCTGCGTCGAATTATTTGTTGTATGCACCTGTCCTTCCTGCGCCTTATTAGTGTCGAGTAGTGATTGGTTGGAACCGTCAATATCTTTAGTAGCGCCAGCATCTGCGTCGGCGCCATCCAATAAGTCCCTATCAGAAGAACGGACGCTTCTTCTCTCTGCATCTGCACCGTACGCAGTTGAAGATTTGACCGGGCCATGAAGATCTTCTTCGTCTTCCTCTTCCTCATCCCTCTGCCCCGGCAATGCATTCTTTTCTAACTCGCGCTGTGCTTCTTCCATTCGTCTTCGCACCTCGGCTGCAACACGCGAAGCATCCGTGACTATATTATCAAGCACTCCTCGCAGCCCGCGGCCAGCACCCGCGAGCCCTGGCTGTACCCCCGATGGCGATACGGCAGCTGGACGGCTGAAATTCAAGCTAGAAAAGGTTGTGAGAGAGGAGGCTGGGCTGACTGCATTGGGTAAACCATCAATGATGTGCAAGGAAGTAGGGAAAGACGACTCGAAAAATTGCTCGAGGAGCTCATCGGCTAGAACGACCATGCGGAGTGTAGGAAGCGTAATATGGAGAGGATTCGATGGATCTAGTGCAACATTTGCCTTTTCAGACTGGGCCTTGGACACAGTTCTCTGCGTGCTCCCCTCGGCTGTTGGTTTACCTACTGCCGGAGGTATTAGCCCCAGATCAGGCTTCTTCTTGCCTCCGTTGTCAGAATGAGCCGAAGAGCCGTCAAACGCTACAAGGTCTTCGTCCTCTTCTTCGTCATCTCCGTCATCGCCAATGGTAAACGCCCCCTCAACAGGTGAGTCTTTGTATAAATCTGATGCACCAAGACTTGAACTTGCTGCAGAATCATCGTGGTTACCGGGGTGATCTGGATCAGCATATTCGAAGCAGCGTCTGATGAACGCGCTGACGCTGCCGAGAAAGCGTTCATTCACGGTGCCTCCTAGCGGTGTATTCAAAGAGGCGCCATCTCCTTCCGTTAAGCCGTTTGAAATCGCGGAGTTGGAGTGATAAAGGGTACCTTCTAGGCCACGTCTTGAAAGGAAGAGAAGCGCTTCTGATACCCGCAATATGCCCTCACGATCTACTTTACCATCCCCATCGTCGTCGTATAGCTCAAAGAAATAAGTGATGGTACCCATGATGTCTTTTCCTCCTTTGATCTGAGCCAGTCCGGTGACAACATTCTGTAACGTGAGACTCGAACTGTTGGTTACGTCCCATTTACGGAATAGCCTTTGCATGAACTCGTGGTCGGCCGGTTCCGGACCATTGCCCCACGATGAGAGCGGGTTAGGCTCTGACCGTCTAAAGCTTCCAAAGTACGAGCGGTCGGAAGGTAGATCGCGCCGAGGAGAAGATGTCGGCGCATCCGAAATCGCCCATTTTGAAATACTAGCCAAAAATTCTCGGAACGCATCGTAATCCATAAGACTGGTACTAGGACCAAGGCCCACCCGGCCCTTTTCGACGCCATGGTCATGGTGTTCTGTAAATGCTTCACTGGCTCTCGTTCTGCTGGCTTTTGCACGACGGAGCTGCTCTTCTTGGATAATACAATCGCGTTGCTGCCGCTCATATAGCACCCCATAGAATCGGTCATACAGAGCCCCAAGTTCTTCTGGGCTCAGGAGTTTGCTATCTGGACCTAGATTACGGATAGCTGTTCGTTTAGCGAAGTTCTCAATATTATTGAGCACTGCGTCTTTATTCTTGAGCCGTAGGTCTTGTATAGTGCTATGCGTAATAGCAGAAAACTCTTTGAAAGCGACAACCATGAGTTCCTGGAACCGATTGATTGCGCGTAGCTTGGGGTTCTCTGATTTGGGGTGCGCAGATTCGTCTAAGCGCGAGAAATAGGACTTCAGCACTGAGATGAAAGCGCCATCATCTGCCGCATCAAGCAGCTCTTCGCCATTGATGCGTAAAATAGCCAAACCGACCTGGAAAAGGACCTTCGGGCCCTCAACAAAAAACACGTCCAGAACTCTAAAGGCAAATACCAGTGGCATGGAGTTGATATAAAGAGATAAAAACCAAGGAAGAGATACGACTGAAAGTTGGACATCACTCTTCACTAGATGCTCCCACAAGATGGGCATCGTCTTCTCGACTAATGACTCAAACACTTTTTGGTCCAGGAGGGTGCCGTACATGGTGGACGAATAATATCCAGGTACTAGTCTATCGCATAGCGCCGAGAGGAGAAAGAAGGCCTGCGCCTCCGACATGTAGATGAGGAGAGCAGCGACCACGATGTTCATGGCCTGACAATAGCCGACGTCGGGATTGATCCAGCTGTAAGCGGTCAGCACTCGACGCAGCCGGTTGATGCCGTCCTCGGTTTGGAATCCCGGATACTCGGGAAGGCTGCGATTCAAGTCTTTTTCTATTTCGTCAATCGCTAGGGATTCGCGGCCCGAGAACTTGTCAAGGGTGTCGGTGTAGAGGGTGGGGTTTTCAAGCCGAAGATATAATGAACCGGAGGTTAATTCCCACATCTCTCCCCTCAAGCGATTGGGGAGGCCGACTCTTATCAGCTTGTGGAAGGTCGGCTGGCGGATTAAAGTGGCATTGCGGCCGTTATCGCGCAGATACTCAGCCCATAATCTCATCTTTGCGCGGTCTCTTAGCTTCTTTGGGTCACCCGGGTACTTGAAGATCACGCCAAGACCTGCGTCGGGGGACGCGGCGTTCTTCTTGTCCTCGGGCCGTAGCAGGTATTCGGAATAGCACTCGGCAATGACTCTTTTAAGCTTTCCCACATTCCCAACCGCACCTCGCAGACCCTTCTTGAGGCCGTCGCAGAACCTCTCACAGGCTTGGCGGGTTCCGGCAAGTTGTATCGTGATTCGTTGCTCCCGGAAATCCTTTCGCTCTCTAAGAGCTTCCTTATCCTTGGCCTGCTCCTGGGTGATGCCGTTCCAGGTAGTTATCGCGAGCGAGAACTAAGCGGCGAGGTATGTCAGCTCTAGGTGTGCTGGGACTTGGCGGGGGCTTCGCGGGAGAGTAGTTCTACGTCTGGTTCTATCTGTGGGGCTGCTTACCTGAAAGTTCTGGCTGTTCAAGCGCTCGACGCGTCGTATAGCGCAGAGAGGAAAGGTGAAGCCATTGCCGCTGGGACCGGCACCATGGGTCTGGCCGGTGAAGGCAGAAGATGTAAAGGTGCTAGCAGTGTGGGCGAAGCTCGAGGGTGTGGTGGAGAAGCAGAGGTAGGACTCGGAGAGATGCAGCCTCCCAGCATAGTGCCAGCCTCGGTCGAGGTCTTTGCCGCCGTGGGTGACATTCGAGGGGGGGATGGTCAGTTCGGCGGGGATCTCAAACAGGGGCGTCTGGGAGCTCGGGAGACGGAACTGGCTCTGGAAAAGGGAGGCCTTGGAGGGGTTTCTGTCCGAGTTGGTCAGGTTCAGACCCTGCATAGGATCGATGAGCTGCTGGGCGGCCGACTGGGCCTTCTGGACGAAGCTGGAGAGGTTGAACATGGTTGCGGCAGTCCGGTGAGCTTGAGCCAGCCCGTGGTCGACGATCTAGATGGGCGTTAATTCATAGCGGAAGCTCGACTCGAAGGGATGGCGCGGCACGGTGAGGACCCTGCTTCTCTGGGGGGGGGGGGTGACGACGTTGGCGGCTTTGAGGGTGAAGACGACGATGAGGATAACGAAGACTGGATCGGAGAGATAGGGAAGAAGAGCACATGTGTCCGTGGATGTGCCCGTGGATGTACCCGTGTGCGCGTGCTGGCGTTCGTGATGGTGATCTGTGGTTTGCAGCGTCAGAGGAGAGAGCTGAGACAGGTTGGTGTCGGTGTCGTGGGGTTCGCTGGCTTACCTTGGAAGGCACTAGGCAAGGTCGGGCCTAGCTAGCGTAGGTGTGGTGTAGGGAGGGCGCATGTCGGATTCCCACTCAACGTCGGCAACGGTAGTAGAGACCCGTACTTACATGTCTAGTAGGTACATTGTGGAGGTACCTGGGATTAGATTGGAGGTATATGTACTTTATGTAAGCATGCAGGACGTACTTTCGTGACCTCTTAGAGTGCCCTATGTACGAAATACATCGACTGGAACAGCAGCAACCAGGTTGGAAGCTCTGAATATATATGCTGGCTCAGCTTCGCCAACATGAAAACGGCCCGTTTGGTTACCTACGTAATTCCCAGCATCCTTTTAAAAGGGACTCCCTCGACTGCTTCCTTCGTAGGTACACTACACTTAGGTACTGGAATGCCCGCGCCACGTCCGAAATAGCTACAACCTTAAAGCTTTCCTACATACCGTAGGTATTCCCCTATCATCAAAGCAATGACCCTACAGAAGAGGGTTGAGAAACAAACAGGAGCCTAATACTCGGAGGCATTACTTTTCTAACCCGTAATTCAAGGTAGGTATCTACAACATAACGCACTTCCTTGGCAACACAGCTCTCACGAACTTACATAGTGATAGGTATGATTGTATAGACAAGTCTTCACACAAGTCACCTCAGAAGACAGGAACCGTTCTAAAAGATAATTTATTTGGAGGCATGTGCCTACTCACCACGGACAATAGGTAAGCCCAACAAGGCGGGATTGAGTTATCATACGGTGGTGTAAAGGTACCTACGTACACGACTTAATCTTCAACCCACGTTTTCCCGATAGGTAGTACAGAATGCGGTCCCCACACAATCGACCCACTTGTAAATGCCGCCTCTTCTATGTCATATTATCCACCTCCTCGAAGGCCGGGGCCAGAATGGAGGAGTGGGTTTAGTATGGCTCTCATAGCCTAGACCCGCTGTTCAATTCTGGCCTCAACCTTCACAGGTACCTGGTAGCTCCAGTCAGCACGTTCTAACGTATGGGTCTTTGTGTAGTGTGTAAGGCAAGGCATAGAGTCACGGTGTCTACGTCATTGCAGCGATTTCGTCCTCCTAATTCTGGGCCCGGCCTAATAATCAAAATATACTACATCTTAGTACCGTACCTAGGTACTCCTAAGATAGCAGTATCCGTTTTCAAGACCTCAACCATAGGTACGGTCCACGGATAACCACATCCTCCAACTTCGAAGAAGAGCATCTCAGGTTTGGAGTCTAGTGTAAGTTGGCTTGATGCGCCAGTATTGTAACATGAATCTGACCTCATACCTACTAGTATTTCCACTACCTACCGTACCTCAACCTGACATGCATAAAGCGCACTATCACGAATAATACGTCGTAGTAAGGTAGATCATTACTTTGCGCCTATTCAAATACTCGGCATCAGCTCTGCACGACATAGACTACCTTAAAAGCCATGTGTGCTTCGTACAGCAGATCATTATTGTCTAAATATGGATGACGGGGATGCAGTCGATCTTGTATATCCAGTATGAAGTATCTCGAAAATATCCTACCTACACTACCACCTTACACCACCTACCTCTACTTCGTACCTCTCGACCTCGTAATCCAATCCACCCGCTACTCGCAACGTCGCATGTCTGCTTACCAGGACACTATACCAAGGATAGTGTAGGTTACACTAATATCAGTATAGGACTGTACCTCTCGTAGTACTATACCTTTCTAGCCTAGTGTGAAATCTATACCTAATGTTCTGCTGTGGCCCTGCGGCGAGGTGGTCTAAGTACCACCTGCCCAAGGTACCTCCATAGGTACATGTCGTGTAAGTGTCGGTGGATTTAACACCCCTTCATCATCCTGAGCCAAGCAGTCTTCCTCCTCTCCTCCTCCTCTCCCGCCGTCTTTATTCGCCGCACGAGGTAGGTGACCTACCTTGGCTGTCTGCCTCTGCTGCATACTTCATATCTACGGCGAGAGATATTCCTTCGATGTATTGCCATTGCGCCTGTTCCCGGCCCCCCAATGCCGACTCTCCGATAGTATAAGGCCAAAACGAATCTACACAGCCGCGAGGCATCGTATCAGACATGGCTGCCACCGTCGCCTCGAGCCCGCATCCAGTACCAGGAATAACACGACACCCCGACTCGCTCCCCCTCCCAGTGGCAATGGATGCTGCCGCCGGGGTTCCGCAACAAGGAGGTCGAGCGAGTGAAGATGCGGGGGGCGGCGTACCACCGCAGCATCAACGAGTGAAATTGAGCGACTTTGCTCTTGTCCGGACCCTTGGTACTGGTACGTCATCATTCGACATAGCTCTTTGTTTTTTCTCTTGTTATATCAATTCGTCCGTCCGTCCATCTGTCGACCAGGTGTCCTCTATTTGTGGTCGCGTCATGTTGGCCAGGTGTTGCTTCGCATCGCCGGCTGCTGCTGCTACTAGCCCCGATTAGCTGGCGTTGCTGGCTGGCGCTACGGGTAGTTGGCGACGGGGCTGTTTTTGGTGTCGATGCCAGTGAGACAGAATGTCTATCATCGCTCACACGTGGACAACGGTGTCGGTGACGCCCATTAGGTACCTTTGCTCGAGTATGTCTTGTTCGCCCAGCTGTCGGAAGCGACGAAGAAAAGCAGCAAGTTTTTGCCTTGAAGATTCTACGAAAGACCGAGGTCATCAAGCTCAAGCAGATCGACCATGTCCGAGACGAGCGCCGAATACTGAGCGATGTTGCCGGCCACCCCTTCATTACGAGGCTTATCACTACTTTTTCCGATTACGACTCCCTTTACATGCTCCTCGATTACATACCGGGTGGCGAACTATTCAGCCATCTACGAAGGCATCGCCGTTTCCCAGAAGAGTGGGCGCAATTCTACTCAGCCGAAATCGTCCTAGTACTCGAATTCTTACACGAACACCAGGGTGGCGTGGCATACCGGGACCTCAAGCCTGAGAATCTGCTCCTAGACGCCCATGGTCATGTGAAGCTCGTAGATTTTGGTTTCGCTAAGAGGTTGGGCAGTAAGGATGATCGGCCAGTCGAGACATATACCCTCTGCGGCACTCCCGAGTATCTCGCGCCCGAGGTGATCCAGAACAAAGGTCATACCACGGCCGTTGATTGGTGGGCCTTGGGCATTCTGATATACGAATTCCTTACAGGATGTCCCCCATTCTGGCACCAAAATCCGATCGAGATTTATAAACAGTATGTCCCTTCGGCTACCTTTTACTCTAGCTCTCACGCCAACCTTTTTAGGATCATTGAGAAGCCCGTCCTCTTCCCCCAAGAGCCACCTGTTTCTCCTAATGCGCAGCATATCATTCGGTCATTCTGTACGGTGGACCGCTCAAAACGTTTGGGAAACATTAGTGGTGGTTCCCAACAAGTCAAAGCTCATCCTTTCTTCCATGGTGTCGACTGGCACGCACTCTATCACCGTCAGATTCGGCCACCCATTCAACCTACCCTAAGGTATCCCGGCGACTCGCAGTGGTTTGAGGTATATCCCGAGGACGATGGCAAGAGAGACCCATACACCGAGGGGATGGTCCAACAGTTTGACCATTTGTTCGATAGCTTTTAAGACAGGGGATGAGATAACCTTACGCCCGTTACGACCCACACAATATGATGATGCTCAAGAGACGTTCAAGGAATTTCGCGACACATTATGACGAGCTGAAGGCGAGCTCTTTCATGACAGCGTTCTTATTTCATCAAATACTTACCTATGAAGCGACCGGAAGTCAGTTGGAGTTGAGGTAAGCGTGGTTATTCCCCCCATCAGCGTTTATCTATGGCTGAGAACAAGAGTTTAATCATGCATAAACTTAACGCTGTATTGTAGATATCCAGCCGATTAGCGACTTTAGCGCATGGCTACTCAGAGCGGGGATTGGAAACTCCCATTATGAATAATAATCAAGCTTCTTTGCATTCAAGCCCTTGTTCGATGCATGAAGACTGTAGCTCTTCACGTAACTACCTAATGTTGTAATTCGGTAAATACAAATATTCATCAGCCTTGGGGTCCTTTAGCTTGACGAGCTTTTTGGCCAGAAGTAATGCACTTTATCATTTCAGTCAACCGACGAAACGTCGACGATGTTCGATGAAGTCGTTAAACCCGGTCTCTGGTTTGAATGGTCAAGGTGAAAAGACGGTCAGATCTGCAGCGCAAATCTCACGGCATCGGCATCGATCTAATTAATATCTAGCAAGCAGAGTCTAGCCCAGGATTTTGCAACAACATATAAAATGCTCCCATTCTGGCGAGAGAATAGCAGCCTGCATTCCCTAAATGTTCACAATAGGCTTTTGCAGTCCGTGCTTATTGACCATATGTGATGGGAAAACGACGCCGTTAATCCCCGGTCTGGATTAACGGTATATATGCACTCCGCAACACCATATAACATACTATCATATCAACTATTAGTTCCATCTCCCTATTCGCGCAATACGTACAACTTAGAGCCAACACGAGACCAGGTTCGACGGCGTGATTTAACGCCGAGAGAATCATTAGATGTTCAATGCCTTCGGGTTTACGACTGGTGACGTGGGCGGTAGCAGCACCGAAAGAGCGACGCGTTCTGATACAGCTTGTCTTTTTCGTGATATTTCGGCTTTCTCCGCATGGGATTTGTCTGTGGTCCGATTCTCTTGGAGATGGCATGGATTCCAGTGGCTCCTTTTATATAGCCTATTGCTCACCAAGGCGTTATCGGTGCCGTTCCATTGATAGTAATTGTAAGCTATGTGTTGTCAAAATCAGAATGTTTGTTGGTCTGCGTAGTTGTTGACTCGGATGTGATGAGTCTAAGGCATAAGTGTGGAATTAAGGGAGACATGACCATGTGCTTAGTAATCACCTTCGTGTTGCCTTGTGGTCTGGTGGTCTAGTGGTATGATTCTCGCTTAGGGTACACCCTACAGCTAATGTGCGAAAGGTCCCGGGTTCAATCCCCGGCCAGACCCGTATTTTTATTTATTGTATGTGTTAAATAGTGTACCTCCGCGGACAGCCCCGCCATTCCACTTTTTAAGTCACTAGGTATGCCAAGTCGGCACCCAAAGAGATGTAGGTACCACTTACTCTCTCTGATCTCTTAAAGATTACGCCTCGCTCGGTACGAGTCTGTATAGCTTTTATATCGCCGTAGATCAATAAACATTCCACAAAACGGCAACAATTCCACATATCAATCAGCCTCGCAGCATAGGCATAGGTAAGGTAGTTATGATTCCTATCCATACGTCTGCCAATCATACATATCATGTGTAATTGTGAAGGTACAGTGACGGAATGCTTGGCGGTTGTGTTCCTGGGCAGCGCTGCGGGCTTTAATTAGCCCCCTGCGCAAGCGTCGATCAATCTATTTCTGCTCTGGTGTCAGGTACTTTTCACACTACCCGCGTCTGCCTATTGGCTCACCAACACCCAAGTCGGGTCTGCGCCACATCGTTGTGCCCAGTTCCCCCCCCCAATCACTATTAATATTATGTCGGGCATGCTACCTACCTACAATACTGCCGTACCTAGTCGTATCAAATCCTCTTCACAAGTCTACCGTCTCTATCCTCTTGGCTTTAGAATAGCGAATTGCGATGTAGTGTACCTATGCCAGTCCGATTCTCTAGATGACAAACTAACCCAGGTTGGCGTAGGCAGGCAGGTAGTCGGTCTTATCTTCCCTCCTTCTAGGATCAACCTGAACCTCGTCTCGCGAACCTGCTTACGCTCCTCTCTCTCTCCGAATTGCCTTGTCGCATTTCTCCAATGGCGAACAGAGACGAGCTGTGGTCCTACCACAGAGGACGATGGAATACGACGAAGCTCATCTTGCGAAATATTAGTTTGATATTGAGTGTCGTCCTAGTCGCCGTCTCCATCCCCGACGGTATCCTCGTCACCCACTGGTCTCAGTCCCTTTCGTATCCCTCCATCGACTATTGGTTCACTCTCCCCATTGTATGTGGCCCCTCCCCGCGCCCGTCAGCTGCGTGGGCTCACTTTCTCTGCCTAGGCTATCGTTAGCACGTTCCTCGATTGCGCCGAGCTGGCAGCCAGCGTCGTCTGGAAACGGAACCCCGGCCTTCACCCAGGCTGCCATGTCGCCGGCGAGATTATTCTGCTCGGCGGGAATGCTGTGGCCTTCGCCTTCATAACGCCCTCGGTTGATATAATGAGCACGTGGTATTATGACTCTACATTTCCCACGGCCGTGGGGCCCCTCAAGGCCGCCTTGGTAACAGTGCTGGGACTCTTTACGTGAGTGGCCGCCATCCCCTCAGACGCGCCAAAAGACTTCACGATACTTGCGATGCTAACGTAGCCGGATAGCATCGATCGACTCATCCTCTTCACAATGGCTTGTATGGACACGCATCGACACCACGCCAACGCCCAGGTCGAGATGATCGTACAGGCGCTACGCCAACACAACCTCGGCGATCCCGCGATCGCGGCCATACTGCAAAACTCATCGTACGCTGCGGCCTATCCAAACGATCGACAGCCCGTCCCCGCCCACGAACCCTGGCCCAAGCCACAACCCGTCCGCGTGTCGGATAGCGACGCGTCATATCATCCCGAATTACCCGAGAACCAGAAATTTTTGGCTAGCATACGCTCTAATTTACATTGATTCTACCATCTAATACCTACTGCCAGTCACGCCTGTACCTGAAATGTTGGCTGATTTTGCCCTATTACTCCTTTTCCGCGCGCCTTACATATATAATTTCGACCAGAGCTCAGCTCGATAGCGAGCATAATATTCACGGTGCCTCATACATAACTCAAAAGGTTTCCCGTCGCGCGTTCTATCCCAACAGCGCGGAGACTTGGAGAGATCCGCCCACCCATCACGCGCTCCTCGCGCTATGCGCTAATGAGCCGCCGACGTACAATCATTGAACGCCCCGACTCTCTCGTGCCACTCGTTGATCACCTCAGTATTATCGGATATCAGGATTTCCGTGGAAAATAGGGATGGTTTCGAATGGGAACATATCTAGAACACTCGCTATAACAGTACGGCCTATACCGGAGGCTATTGTCCCGTACCTATCTTTGCGGTATTACAGTCCGCGCTCAAAAGATCTAATTAACGCCTAACGAAACGCGGGAGACAGGCTCCTGGTACTTCGGGTTTTCTACGTTCAATCTGAATGTAATGGACATTCGACAAAGGCATCGGACTGAAGAAAGCACTCAGCCGTATGTATCATGTTTCAAGGAGCAGCCGGGTCAGCGACTCCCGTACAACACGGGTGTTGAGAAAAGGCAAGAGGGCAAGGCGCCCTTGTGGGAACATAATTGAAAAAGCTGCGTTCATCACACGGTAGCATATAAATAATACAAGCAATTCAACAAAGATTCACCCTTTTTGGTGCTGGAGAAATGCGCCACCTGTCTCAGACATCTAACTCGAATACCAACTTACGAGGTAAGACAAACTATGCTGAATATGCCTGCAAGTCATCTTTTAGAGTATATGTACGAAGTACCAGGATGTATAGGACATAGAATAAATAACATGTCAACGTGAGCTGGTGACTGCCAGGGGTGCCTGTGATACACGACCACAAGACATAGGTAAAAGAACAAGATATGATAATAGAGACTTATATGCGAGTACCTACACATATGCTGCTGCAATCTACGGAACAAGATAACGGCATTAGTGTGCGATAACATGAAAATCGCTTGAGCTACATACTTCAGCCCACATTTACCACGACCAGACCCGACCAAGATGTTGGGTATGACAGAAACCCCTAATTGGGGGTCTTGTACAAACACCGGCCCGGTCCGAGCTGTTTGCCGGCATGTACATAGGTTACACATAGATACCTTACTTAAGGGCAGATGCCTACCTAGCCGCATGTACAAGTTGGGAATCAAGGGTTAAATGAATGCCCGGTTTCCAACGCTCTAAAACAATAGCTTCACATCCATCAACAGGCGTTTCTCAGAGGGAGCCATGGTGTTAGCAGGGGCCGTTGCGTGGTAGTTAGCTAATTATCAACTTGATTATCTCATTCACATCAGGGCATTGCTAATAATTGCTATGCAACCGCGTCTAGGAATTTAAGGCTATACATGTAAATCATGAGAGCACATTTCCGCTCATATTGTGGGAGCCTCAAGATAGCTGTGAAACTTTTGTGCATTTAATGTATTATGCCCTAGTAGATTAGGCCAGTTTTGGACGATCGCTCTTTCTCTCTCTCCCAATCAGCCTTCTGCAAGAGCCAAATTCGAAATGTTAAGAGCAAATCCGGTTTCCCCATCTATTGAACTTCTCAACATCATCATCCATGAATTTTGGATCAATAATACTGCCACGCACCCGGTCCCCAATCAGTCTTCTTCTACTTCTTCTTCCACTTCCACGACACTATAAACGTCGGGGAAGGAGAACGGATCATAATTTTCTAAGTCGACATAATAACCGTCCAAGGAGTCGCCTTTTCCTACCCATCTTTCGTCGATATAATCAATTTCGGGGCAGAACCACGGGCCAATGAAATCAGAAACGGAGCCATTCTCGCATTCGCTGCAGGTGGTGTAACGCCATGGCCGATAGCCGGACTCTTTGACGAAAGCTCGCGACTCTTGGCAGACAGCACTGCAGAGCTTAGAGTCAGCAATCATTATCTAGACATAGCCTTCATCCGAGACTTGGAGTAACAATCAAACTAAAGCCTAGGCCTCACTTACGCAAGCGGAAAACTCAGATCTTCGTCGAGGTGGCGGACATATATGGCTGGACACTCACACCAACCACAATTGCGTTTCAAGATGACTAAAAGAGTACGTCGGCTGGGAAGGGCGAACTTCCAGATGATGAGACGAAGCTCTGGTGGGAGACGTGGGAACAGAGTGAAAGTCCTGTGACTCCTGTCCTCTTTAGCCTCAGTATCTCGCAAAGTATTGGTTCCCTCGTTTTGCTCGCAATGGTGTCTACGGCTAGGTTTGTGGCCTTCGATGCTGTCATAATTATTGTATGCCTCTGACGCCTGCTCTGACGCCTTCACGGACTGTTCATTCTCTGACTGGTTGGGGTGGTCAGAGTGGTCCGAGGAGTTAGATTGGCTGGACTGAATTTCTCGTTCAACGAGGGTTTTTGAATCCGATGTGCTGGCCATAGCTACGAGAAGGGAACTACTTTTTCTGGCCGTGATTTATGCAGGTAGTGGGAGTTGTGATGTTGTTGGTGTGGTTCCTGGACGAGATGGCTGTCACGTCCAGAGCGAAGGATTTCTCGGACAATGAGATTCAACAGCGAGGTATCTAAGTAGGAATGATGTGTTAGGGCCTTGTCCTGTCAGAAAAAGTGTTCTGGCTATGACTTCTTACCTTGCTATGAACCCAGTGTCATGGAATGCGAGAGGTGCGTGATGGGGGATGAAGAGGAGGAAGTTTGGGAGAGCAGAGGCTCACAATGGAAGTTTCTGGGATGCTTAATATATACGCGCACGAAAACAGCTCGGGCTAAACACCAGCTGTTTCACAATTACAATATCTGTGCGTGCCTTCCTTCTGCTAGCTGTAGAAGGCATGTAACAAGTACCTACTCTACTCAAGGGACGCATCTCTAAAGTAGGCAACAGGGGGCACGGGCATCCAGCACCTTCCGCCATGTTCATTCAGTAAGTATTAGTACAACAGGTACATATTCAAGATACTTAGCCTTATGAATATGTGTGTAATTACCAATGTACTTCCAATTTTCAGAGACATGTGCCTGCGTTATAAAAAATCATATACCATGTCTAAAGGACCTACGTTGGTAGCACTCATGTTATAATACTGCAATATCAGGAACTCAGCACAAGAGTCTGTACTGACCTATCATGCGGCTTATGGCGGTGCGGTCTACATCGTGGCCGCCGGGCCTCCGTTTTGCCATCAGCATGTTGACTCGACCGGTGCACTGTGTTGAGGGAAACAGAACCGTCGAGCCGCCGTGTTATACTGCTCCTCCTGCTCCGAACGCTATTGCATAATAAAATCTATAATAGTAAATTTAATTTCATTAATAATTAAAACAGATTTTTTTACACCCGGGTTAAAAAAGCTTTTTTTGTTATGCTAACGGCCGTGACTAATTACCACTTAATACAGTTCTTAGAAATGCAGAGCATATATAGGTAACTAGGCGTAATTATTAAGAGCGTTGCTAACCGGGCACCCTATTATCTTATCCGGGCACCCTTCGGTCCGAAACAGTCTGTCACACTTGCTGACGGCCTGTCATATACGGCCGACTTAGCCAACTTTTCATTGAAGATTTGAAAAAATTAACAAATTTATTGCAGTCGATCGAGTCTATCGCAGTTAATTAAGTCTATTGCAGTCGACTAAGCCAGCGCAATAGCCGCAGTTAACTGCATCCAACGTACCTACGTCCCACTAATAATCTGTTAATGTGGTTAGCCTTGCTAGCGTGTTAAAGTTAAAAGCTTCGGAGGCTTATTTTATTAAATTGACTGTAATAGACTTGATTTTATCAAATTTTTAATAAAAAGTTGGCATATATGACAGGCCGTCAGCAAGTGTGACAGACTGTTTCGGACCGAAGGGTGCCCGGATAAGATAATAGGGTGCCCGGTTAGCAACGCTCATTATTAAAAACGCAACATAAAGTCTATGCACCCATGTACGGAGGTTTAGAAAGAGTTAGCAATTTAAGTAGGGGTGGGCAGCACATAATACAAGAAAATGAGTGAGAATTATTTTACAGATTTTCAGTTGCAACACATATTACCAAAATTTGAGCAACCTCCTCACGCCGCTGAATATCATAACGCAACGACCTATGAGGTGACCAAACGCCAACGGCAGCCCATATCTATACCAGCTAAGCGGCTGGAAAAGTCGGGCCCTTGGTATGAAGACCTCTCGACTGTGCTCTGTAGCCGTTCGCGCCTGGTCTACCGGATGACCCGTGAATGCCTGGACAGCCTCCCAGATGATCTCGGCCGTCTCCCGAGGGCGGCTCAGAAACGGCGAGTGACTCGTCTGCAGCTCCCTGTGCTCGACGCGAGCACCCGTCCCCCGCGCGGCGCCAACCGCTATCCGCTGAACGACAACAGGTAACCCGTGGTCCTCGACGGTGCCGATATAGAACGAGGGCACGTCCATCCATCCGGCGTACGTGAACTCACCACCCTCAAACAGCGACTTCAGGCTGTGCGGCGTGAGCTGCGAGACCCAGTAGTCGCCTTCGTCTTCGGGCAGGTCGTGGTAGAAGAACTCGCGCGGGGGTATGACGATGTCGGCGAAGCCCGTTTCCCAGTTGGCGCGCCACATCGGGGGCGGCTGGCCGAAGAAGGGGTCCATGAATGTGAGCCCCGTAATGGCGAAGCCGGAGGCGATAAGTATGAGACCAATAACGTGGCCGGTGGTAGCTGAAGTCGGCGGTTCATCTCGCGACCGAGCGAAACCCTTGATGGCGCTGTTGCCGACGATGCCACCGTACGAGTGGGCGATGACCACTACATCTGTGCCGACACCGACTTCACGGGATATGGCTTCGCGAACAACATCAAGGTCGTCCTTAAAAGTCGCATCGGGGTTCCCGCTTGTTGAGGGCAGAGCGGGCGAAACACATTTCAGACCATGTTGCTCCTGGAGGATTTTCGTGATCTTGCTATAGCATGAGGGCTGGTGCCAAGATCCGTGGACGAGGACCAGCGTCGGTGAAGACGACATTTTGATATTAATTATCTCGCAACGCAGAGAGAGTCAGTCTGGGTTCTACGAAGAAAAGGAAGTGAGTGATGCGAAAATTTTTTTTTTTTTTAATTTACGTCTTTTGACGTCTTTTGTAGCTAGAAGACGTCCTCCTTACTCGCTTTCTCAACCATTTAGTTTGAACTTAGACTCGGGAGCGATTGATCATGCAAGTGGCAAGGCCTTCCGATTGGATAATAGAGTACGAGCAGTGATGTAATTGGCCAGAACACATCAGCCGCTGCAGCGCTAGTAGCGAATCCCTGCGACTCCAGCTGCCTCTTCTGTCAGTGATGCATACCTCTTCTAGGCCTTGCTTGGGGTGGTGGCTTAATCCTGAGTCAGCTGATGGCTTCAACTCCGGACTCTTTCAAGACTGAAAGTTGTTTGGAATTATGACAGGAATCGTTTGGGACCGAATGACAGCTTATAAGATACTTATATAAGTCTGGACGAAGTCACGATAAATCCTCTGTTAATAGATGTTGTTCGCACCATACACAGTCCCTGTCTAGGAGGTATTCATACCTATAGTCAACTGAGTACCTGTTTACCTACCGTACCTTATATGGTACCTAATGAATTACTAGCAGAAAGGAAACTTGAAGTACCTACATTTGGCGACAAGCACATCTTATTCAGGAGCAACCGCGCAAAAGTTACAATACCACGATGCACCAGGTACTACCTAAGTACTTAGGTACCCTTTCCCTAAGTATCTTTGAATCGTTCATCATCACACTTTCCTCTTACAACGTTGCCATGGGGACATACCCAAATCTTCCCGGAGGTTTCATTTTCATGGATTCCATATCTCTCGGATTATTTTTCTGATAAAATCCATTGCTGAACATCTCTCAAGATCCCCATCATTCTAGCTTGAATGTATACCCTCGTTTTACATTGTCAGTACATGGTTACACCCCCAAACTCCCCTGAAAACAAAGACACTCGCTCTGAGCACCAGCAGCAACGGCTCCGACATGAGCTTAGTCAAGACAGACAGCCCTCCCATGGGCGAGGACAGTGGAATATGGATCCCCCAGTATCATGCAATTATAGATGTACTCGATAGGCTCCGCTCGCAGGGACTCGATTCTCTCGTCGGCGAACCTCAAATAATCGTCTGTGGTGATAAGTCTTGCGGTAAGAGCTCGGTCATCAGTGCTATCACTGGCCTGGACATACCTGCCGAAACACGAATTCCTACCAAGTTAGTCTTCCGGCGCAGCGAAAATGTCGGCGTCACCGCAAGGATCCAGCCCGCCCCCTCTCGATCAGAGAGACAAACACGGGCGCTATCTATTTTCTACCAGCATCAGAATCATCTCGGCATCAGCAGGCCAATAGAAGACGCTACGGAAATTATGGACCTGGTTACAGAGGAAAAAACCTTCTGCCGTGATGTGCTTCGCATTGAGATTACAGGCCCGAGACAACCTCATTTGACTCTGCTCGATCTTCCGGGACTACCCCTTCTTGGAGACGAGGACGGCTCTGAAGAGGACAACAAGAATGTCGAAGACATGATTCTGGACTATATGAGCGACGAGCGAAATATAATACTGGCGGTGATATCTGCCAACAGCAGCTTCGTACTTCAAAAGGTCACTCGCCATGCCCGAAGATTTGATCCTCATGGGAATCGTACGCTTGGCATTATCACAAAACCCGACACTCTCGACGAGGGATCAGAAAGCGAGCAGTTCTACATCGAACTTTCCAAGAATACCGTCGGTCTCCCGTTCGGCTGGCATGTGCTATGCAATCAACAGGATGCTATCAGCGAATCATCGGCTGATGCGCGTGACCGGGCGGAAGCGGAATTCTTCGCGAAGGGTGCCTGGCGCCATTACTCACACTGCGGAGGTGCATACTTACGGACAAGCCTCAGTGTAATACTCCACGAAAAAATGGTGCACGAACTCCCAAAGGTGATTGAAGAAGTTGATGCGACTATCAAGGACATTGAGAGGGAGCTGCAGCGATCAGGTCCGCCTAGAGACACAATCGACCAACAGAGACAACATGCGCTTGTGGTCTGCGGGAAATTCTCAAGCCTCATGAAGGCTGCCGTTGGTGGTCTATATACGCACTCCTTTTTCCAGGATCCAAAAACGGACGCGAACCCGAGGCGACTAAGGACTGTTGTACAAAACAACTTCTCTGAATTTATTGAAACGATGCGTGAAAAAGGCGCAGCGCAATTGATCTATGACGACGGGGCGGCTAGGACAGATGATCCTCGGTGGACATCGCGAACTCTCTACATGAAGGACGTCCAGGCACTTATACAATCTCATGGCTGTCGGATACCAGGTAGTTATAATCATGTTGTGGTCTCCCAACTTTTTCGAAAGCAGTGTAAGCCTTAGAAGGGGCTGGTACGCTCTCTTGGAGATACCGTCATGCATTCCGTCGAGAATACTGTTTGCGAGGCTCTACATTACCTCGCAGATGACGATACGGTAGCCGCCATGTTTAATCTTATCGTTGGTCCTCGGCTGGGGGGACTCGGGGAGGATCTGCATATGAAGCTAGGTGAACTTCTTGCGCCCCATTTGTTAGGCCAGCTGGTCGCGTTTAACGACCGCCTCCCAAAAATGGCGAACGAAATCCGACTCGCTCGAAATCGCAGCATTGTAAGGGCACGGCTAACCGAATTCCTCGCGGAGAATCGCGAAGGCGGGGGTACCGTACTTGATATAGAGCCCATGGTTGGCTGGCTGATGGAGGGGGCAAGCTACGATTTGGATGCTTGCGAATTGGCCCATGACACGATGCAAGCATACTACAAGGTACGTGACATATTCGGTCGTTAGTCGACAACGTGCTAACGCGGAGCAGCTGGCTCTTCGGAAAATTATCGGCGACATGAGCGTGATCGAAACATGCGTTCTCCAGAAGCTGCCCGGGCTTCTCACCGTGGAGATGATTCGCGACCTCTCGGCACAAGATATTCATGCTATCGCATCTGAGAACGATGAATCGAGAACGAAACGAGCGCAGTTGATAGAGAAGCTCGCTCTGTTCAAGGATGGCTTAATAGAGCTGGTTAGGTTTGAGAAGAAATTTGGCCCATTCGGACGGGAGGTAAGTGTTAGTCTGTCGGCGATCGACCGGAAATATGTTGCTCTGACACTGACGTGATAGGAAACATTAGGCAAACCCCGCGACGTCGTGATGCCAGAGCAACTCGGGTCACGTGCGAACGCACCCGATGACGATGACCAGCCTGTCGCGAATGGTAGTAGTATTTCTTCGGGTGAGACCTGGGAGGTCACCATGTATAAGCCGGTCCTCAGTGGCAAGGAGAGGCCAACGAGCACAACGCACAATGTCATAGACTGGGCGGGAGAGACAGAGTGCACGAAGAGCGTGGCTAGCGAGAAGCTGTCGATCCGATCTATTTGCTGCGAGGAACCATGAGACACCGGACATGCTGGCATGTTCTTCCTCGCTTTTCGATTTCAGGGGGGATTACAGCGATTGTTTTCATTGTCTCTTCTCTTATTCTTTTTTCTTCTCTCGCTTTCTTTTCTGTCTTCATGAGTAGATAAGTATGTATTGTTGAGCGTTGGTCATTTCTTCAAGTAGGTAAATAGCGAGGATAAGAGATCCAACTCCTTTGAGGTACGGTGCTTCTTTAACAAATGACTAATGGTGACACGAGCCTCAGGTCATGCAGATGGTCAAGGTGAGAGCACACGTGCCGAACAGCCGTAATAGGGGGGCTGAGAGCTGTTTAAGCTAACTAAGCCTTATTGGGGTGGGTAGCTTGCTGAGTTACATGTACTTAGGTGGAGCGGTTACTGGTCAATGACCTCACATGAATCGGAGAGGTAGGTACCTAAGTACCTTGAGTAAGTACCTATAAGTACCATTACCGATATCTGTACTTCGTAGCTGAGGCTGTACCTCGTCAAGTACATTAGGTATACTACCTGGGGTACCCACCACTTGGGACACACGAGGTCCACCATACAGCGCTAAGCTGGTCAGGGGACTCGGACACTTAAACATGCGCTAGGTACACCTTTGGTGGACCTTAATGTACCTAGGTACCTCTTAGGGACCGAATTGGGTACATGTAAATCATGGAGTGCTGTGTGCCTAAGTGGGTACTCTCTTAGGTAGTAGTTAGGTACCCACAGGCTACCACAAGTACAGTTGGTACCTGGTGATCTCCGCAACGCATCACTCCACCTCCCAACTCTCCACCACCTCAAGAGTATCATCATTACCTATCCACTATCCCCTTCCTCCCCTTCGCATCGCACCTAGATAGACACTTCCGTCTTTTCCTTGATCGTCTTCTCTCCGCGTCAAATCCAGCTGCCACGCCGCCTGCATCTCTAGAACCGGCCTTCTGTTTTCTCTTTGTTGGACTCTCTTGACTTCTATCGTTTCGTGTACCTACCTATTCGTCTACACCTCGGTTGAGGGGAGCTTTTGAATCTAACCAACGTCCCTCGAAACACTATTTGGGCACTGCCTTGGCGACCAAGCTGGACCTTTCTGTTTCGTTTCCCGGCCTTCTTCTCTCTTCAGCTACTTCCTTCTTTGACCGGCTCTTCTGCTGGCGGGGCATGACCGGTTACTATCGCGGATGATCGTCACTACAGGCCCAGGGCCGAACTGCCAGTTTCGCCAATACCACTTATAATCTCTTGATTTCTTGACTTGTGGTATATCATATAATCTGCCTACCGACTGAGCGACCGAGCCACCGAGCAATCGATCATGCGACCACCGAGAATCGCCATTCTCGCCCTCTTCTCCGCCGCCTGTCTCTTCCTCCTCTGTCGTGCGGTGGCATCTATTGCCCACCCCGTGTCCGCCACGTCCCTACCGCCGTCAGCTATTCCGAAGTTTACCTTCAGATCCTTCTTTTCCTTTACGGCTCCCTTCACACTATTCCCGCCAAATGCCATCATCACAATAGCCGACGATAACAGCACGTCATTTGCCGCCCGCCCGGCGGCTTTTGGCCTCGCTCTCCCAGCGAAAGGCTTGAATGGCCAGCTATGGGTTGGAAGCGGGTTCTCCGAGGAATCGACTGTGGATGGTGAGGGTGACGGCGAGCTAGGATGCAGCGATGTCATGGGTTGGAATGACGGCAGCTCCATATCGTCCTTGAAGCCCGCCCTCAAAGACGTTCAGGGCAAGTCCGCATCTAACTCCGAGTCCTTATCCAAAAAATGGAAGCGAGGCAGTTCTAAAAACCCGATCGTCGACCGCTCTTCCGCATTCGAACCCGACCCGAAACCTAAGAAGTCGGTCAATGATGGCACGGATGACTATCTTCACCAACACTTAGACAAGCCGCAGAGGCTAGCAGGCGATGCGCTGGGGTCTTCCAGCTCCGGTCACGCCGATATACAATCCATTCAAGAGGGAGCCGAAATTGCAGGGAAAATCGTTCTCCTCAGCCGAGGAGGCTGTGGCTTTCTTGAGAAGGCCAAATGGGCGCAGCGGCGAGGAGCTATTGGCTTAATCGTGGGGGATAATAAGAGGGGTGGTCCTCTAATCCAGATGTATGCACATGGGGATACGCGAAATATCACTATTCCATCCATATTTACCTCGAGAACAACGGCCTATTTACTTTCTTTGATGATGCAGCCTGGGAGCTTCATCGAAGACAGTATCAACGAAAGTGGAAAACCTATACAAAAGGTTCAGCAGTATGATAAATCGAGTAGGAACAAGGGAACATCTTTACCGGCCCCTCTTTCCTATGGCACGAAGCCACGAGCAGCTGTGCAGGACCGAGGCGCAACACAGCTCAAAGAATCCCGGCCTGAACCGCCGATGAGGCTAGGGTGGTTTTCGCGGTTGCTTGGTAGTTCCCCACGGTCAAAGGTTTCCGCGGAGTCGGGTGCTTCTACAGGCGGCAGCCAACTGGATTGGGTATTAGTTCAGGACTTTTCGGATGAGAAGGACAACAGTATCAAAAAAAGCTTGGAACTAGCTTCTAAGAACAAGGGAGGCAGTGGGTTGGCTTCGAATACGCGGCCGCCTATGGAAGATGGTTTCAAGATTGGTGTAGAAGATTGGCGAGACCCCGACTTGGTCAGGATGAATAAATTAGACAACGTGGTGTCGAACAATGAGAATAACCCTCAGGAACAGCCGAAACCCGGGCGATTATCCTCAGTCGACAAGCACGAATCCAATGGCCCGGGACATAGTGATGGCACCCAAAATGGTGCTGATTACGCAACGAGCCACATGCCGGCTAAGGGCAAAGACGCCATAGGACTCACGAAGGAGAAAGCAGCTCCACCCGGAGGCCCTGGTCTTATGTCCAAGCTTTTCGGGGAAGAGGGCGAGTCGGACACGACGAACGATAAAAGTGAGGGCGGCGCTGATGAACCACCCTTTGTTGGTAAGCCAGGAGGCATCGGAGCACCACCACCGCCATCGGAGCGGGATGGTCTCTGGGTTGTCATTACGCCGACCAGCGGAGCTAGTCCCTTCTTCGATACACTCTTGGTCTTGGTCATAAGCCCACTAATCACGCTTACCGTGGTGTATGCCTTACTCATCATACGTGCTCGAATTCGTCGCCGTAGATGGCGAGCTCCCAAGTCTGTGGTGGAACGACTGCCTGTGCGGACGTACCATACCGTGGCGTCTACTCCCAGCCGCTCCCCTCGGATACCATCTCCTACGAGTACGTCTCCTACAACTCCCTTACTTCAGGATCAGCAGAGCCCTTCACGATCGCGACCCCGTTCACGGACCACTACGGATGCTCCGTCGACTGGCGATCTCCTTGATGTCAATGCAGCCCTGTCGATGCCAGCGGCATCACGTGCGGAAGAAAAACGCACCGGCTCGAGTCAATGGAAGAAGTACATGGGTAGACAAGTAGAATGTGTAGTTTGCCTGGAAGAATATGTCGACGGTGTAAGCCAAGTTATGAGTCTGCCTTGTGGACATGAATTCCACGTTGATTGCATGTAAGTCTGGTGCCGTTCTTCCGAAATACGAAATGCTCACAACTCATAGAACACCATGGCTTACCACTCGACGCCGCACTTGTCCGATATGCAAGGGGGATGTTGTACGATCCCTGGCTAGGGGCTCGCCCTCCAGCCCACGTTATGTATCATACCGTGATGATACCGATGAGGAGGACGTGTTAGCTGATGAGTCGAGCCCTTCTACTGGTGCCTCACGCCTTGATGGAGGCCGTGCCGATTTGGAACAGGGTCTTCCCCCGCTACCTCACGTATCGAGACAACCAGGCTGGCTGAACATGCTTCCGCGCAGTTTAAGAGACCGTTTCTTCGCCCAGTCAGGGCGGGTAGCCGGCAACGCTGATGATTGATCAATCACTCAGCCACTACTTTTGCATAACGCACTCATGACTCAATGACACAGTAATGGCGTTTGGTTCTTTCGTGAACATATTCGGTCTCTTTCCACGAGATCGTGATCCCCAGTTCAAAGTCTCAATCATGGCACGGCTACTTTCCGGGAGAGAGACGGAGCATCTCTCCCTTGTGGACGGCAATGAGAACCCACTTGGCCTTTGGTACCTGGCCTTACTTTTCATGCAGATAGCAAATGACTGGGGTAGGATCGTCGATCGATAAGACCACCTGCAAGGTGTCATCGTCTTGATTGGACTAGGTGACCGTGGACACCGGCTAGAACACACTTTTCTGGCTCTGGAAGGCTTTATTTCTCTCCCTCCCTCCCTCTCTCTCCTCTCTCTTTTGTTTTGTGTGACAGAATCATTATACCCCGCTTAGTGGATGGCTAGAAGCAATTTATTGACATTATCATGACGAAGCCAAGGTCTTAACCTAGTGCTTTTCTTTTCGACGAGCTTTGTGATCACGTACGCCACTGTGAATCCTTATATCACTGCCCGATCCCTGTCCACACTTTTGGTTTTGGTTTTCTTGGTAATTTCTGCAAAATGCTCGGAAGCCTTTTCTGCCCCTCACATCGCAAGGTACGTTGTAATGTAGGAATACCTCAACCCTAGTGGATTGTAGTGGGGCAGAAAGATGTCACAATTCGGATTAGCGCATGGGCTCTCTTGACCTTTGAAGTGGCGGATGTTCCCTTTAAGCGCGCTTGACCGTGGTTGAGCGCGCTTAGCAGTATAATAGGCGACAACCATCACTGGATGAATAATACCTACCGCGTAGATAAATTCGTTATCGATCCGCAGCTGCAGGCTGCAATCGAAGCTTCCAAGCTACCCCACATCACAAAACGGGCAAGTGGGGTCAAGATACGTGCCTGGGTTAGGTTAGATCAGATACATAAAGTAGGTACCTACTACCTTTTAGTGCCAAGATTGGAACATTGGGTACACGTATGAATGGAATGACGACACCATTCGAAACCCAGACTCAGCAAGGCCTATATACAGCTTTTTCCTACTTCTATCTGCACATGATAACATGCTGTAGTCTATTTTTCAACCCGACGTCTTGCACGATTCTCAGCGGTATCATTGACATCACGGTTTTACCTCGAGCACTTTTCCCACCATGTCGGACCAGAACAGCGTGATTAATCGCGTACAAGCAAAAGCCCAGGAGGTTGCGTGAGTTCGCTTTATTGGCTCCTCTCGTTAAAATGATCCTACGAATTATCTAAGACATGGTTTTTCTAGGAAAGAGGATTACGAGAAGGCCAGAGTCCTCCTCTCTGAGGCGGCCAAGAGCGGCTCCTATCTTTACCCCTTCAGGTATGACACATCCATTCGTGTAGCATCTCTGCCATTTCCTGGCCCTGCACGTTGACAAGGGAGCTAAGATCAGGCCAGAGGATTCTTCTATTTCCTCACTCACAAGGCACTATGGAAGCCATTTCTGTCCCGGCTCCTCCCTACGGTTGGTCTAGCCGTAGGTGTCACGGCGGCCATGTTCGTCTTCACCTACGTCCCTCAGCTCGCCATCCTTGCCTTCGTCAACGGCCCTCTCGCGGTTCTCACAACCGTCCTTCTCGTGCTCAACGAGAGCTCTACCATCGTGAACATCATCGCGCGCAATTTCCTCCTGCAGGACGCTATCGTAGACACGTTCGACGGGACCCTCGTCTCTAGGAATGCCACTAGCATCGTCAGCGAGGGGCGCCAGCTAAAGTCGGGGAGCGATCCCATCGAACGGCTCGGGAAGATCCTGAAGAACCCCTTTAGCAAATTCACGCCGAAGGCCCTGATCCGATACGTCATGTACCTGCCGCTCAACTTCATTCCAGGTATGAGAGTGATTTCGTCACGCAGCTATGAAATGGTCCTGATAGCTGACAACTTGGCTTATGTAGTCGTCGGAACCATCATCTTTATCATCTTACAAGGTACTCACTTACTTGCTTAGGTATTCACTGTCTACGGAACCACGCTAACGTACCTTGTAGGCCGGGCACGAGGCAAATCAGTCCATGGTCGAGTGTGTATCCCTCGTTCGATATTGAGACATGGTCTAATTGGACATAATAGTACTTCCAATTAAAGGGCTGGTCTTCGTCGCAACAGCAGGACTGGCTTCAACGGCACAACGCCCCATACACCACGTAAGTATCAAGAATAGAAGAATATCCTTGTGACTGAGGATAGAAAATCTAGCTAACTTGAAATGTAGATTTGGAACTATTGCAACTTTGCTAGAGATGATCCCCGTTGTCTCCATGTTCTTTACGTTTACGAACACAGGTGCGTATATGTATTCCCGTATTATTTCGTAACACAGTCGTGTCTAACGGCCGTCGCCGCAGTGGGGGCTGCGTTATGGGCTGCCGATATCGAGCAGAAGAATACGGCTATGACCGCAGGCACGGCCCCAAATCTACGCGAGTCCGCCAAAAAGGCCGAATGAGGCGTCGCACGAAGGGTACACGAAACCGACCACTCCGAGATTATGTGGTAGGTCAATGACACTGGCTCGCGTTCAAACAGGCGCGTCTAAGCCCACTCGCAGTATTTTCTAGTCAGGGGATACGGCGGATGTTAGGGTCCACGAGTCGGTCTGGGCTTTTCTGTGTCTGTAAGCTCTAAATTATCATCATCGGTTAGGCCGTATACCAAATTGTCGTCATCACGAGCTAGTCACTTCCTCTTCATAGTGCGTATCTGTAGATCGAGGTATGAGTTCGACTTGATTCCGCCGTGAGCTACCTCCGCACCCTCTCGGGGTTTTCGTCGGCATCGTCGGCCACTTAACACGAGACCCGGTTTATCATATCATACGAGCGCACATAACTAAATGTGCACAATGTATTGGATTCACGCGACTTCGAGCCGGCTATTGATATGCTTAAGTCTTTGGTCCATCCTCGTGTGTGACATCGAGGAATAGGATTAGAGGCACGCGCTTCTCGTTTCTACGCCAGTAAAATCTTAGGAGAGCCGTATGTTGTCAATGGACGAAGTATTTCTGGTTATCGGTAATTAGCACACCCAGCGCTGTCTCTGATATAAATGGATTAGCGAGCCATTGACTAAAATGGTGGTGTTATTGAATAAGGTTGTGTGATCCCGATGTCTGTCTATGCTCCCCCTCCGTAAGTCATCGGCCGTAATCAACTCGTCCTTTCGAATTGCGCGGGTTACACATGTACCTCTCACATGTTAATCATATAGCAGAGCAAGAGTCATGATAGCATGGTTACCACGGTATGGTCATTATGGCACCCTGAAGGTCATGCCAGTCTCGATTTTGAAACGTCAATACAGTCTCAAGAATCATATATCAAATTGTAATGATAATAGAGTAAACAGAGTTTCGACGCCTTTCGATCTACACCATAGACAGCCTAAAGAGTATGCGAGTGCTCGTCCGTGTGAAGAGAAAGCCGCTCGTCGCGACTCGCAGGCGAACATAGGAGGCACAAGAATACCACAAGACTTTGTGTTTTCAGGTACTAGAGGACCGAGCATGGCGAGTGAACCAGAATAGATTAAATGGTTTGACAGAATGATGCAAAGTCGGCTGACCAGTTGTGCCTAGTTTGAAACATATTTTAAGAGTAAACATAAGATAAGGATGTTTGATCAAATTTCATGCATGTTGGCCATCAAATCTATGATCAAGGGCAAGTGTGGACTTGATCATTGATCTAGTTAGAGGATTTTGAGTCTGATTTTATATGTTTGCTTGCTCTTAGTGATACTGACTATCGACTTGATGGGGATGTCGAGGCTGCGCCTGGTCGCTGCCAACCTTACACTACCGAGAGTGCCCAATATAGGCAAAAATAACCGTATCTATGTAGATTACCTTTGACACGATAATTCCTTAGAAGGCTCAAGACAGGAGAGAAAAGAGTTCGAGGTTCCTAGAGATTTGTGGTTATGTCTTCTTATGAGGATTCTAAAGAAGACATGTCATTCAACCTATCGCGTGTATATAGCTATGTAAACGTACCGTAGTCGACGCACTCCACGTTGTGGACAACATCAGCATCTTGACAGTATGACTGATTCTACTCTAGCTTCGAGGTAAGACTTTCGATATCTTGAGTGTGGGAACACCTCCACGTCACGCAACTCAATATACTTGTCTCCGATATCAGCAGCTGCTAGAAGTCCCGTAGATCGACGCATGATACGGGAGGCAAGTGTTTTGTTCTCATTGTGTATATGGCTGTCTATAAGTGACATAGCTTTCTCGCATTTACGGGTCACCGAGATAGACCTCTACTTCTCCCGCCTAGCCCTCGGTATTCCACCCTTCCTTCATCGTTCATTCCACCTTTTTCTACGTTCATTCCACCTTTTTCTACGTTCCTTACCTACTATCACTACCTGTCAGGGCTCGCTCGTTTGTTTTCATTGCCTCAACGACACCCGTCTCGTTATCACTCACTCGCTAGCCCCTTACTATACACTTACAGTCACTCATTTCTGTTGTAGGATTATTCTCACACGATCCAGCCAAGTCATTACCCCCTTTACTGTTATCCGGACCTGTACCCTTCTCTGCAGTGTGTGATCATCTATCTTGTCCTCACGCCAATTATCCTGGCCCCAACTTGGAGTGCAATCATGAAAGCTTTGACCCTCATAACCGACCTCTTGTCGGTTGTCCTGGTCTTAGGATGGCTCCCTAGCATATCCGCTCTTACAAGTCCGATCGAAGCCTCGGATGGGCCTGATGGGCCTGATGAAGAGGCGGTTGAACTCCCAAATTACGACCTGTACGGAGGGCCGCAGGAGAATCGCGGCGCGTATGACTATGTTATCACCGTTATCACCTATGGAGGCTATGGTCCCCCGCCCCCTGCTACCACATCTTCGATTGTTTCCTCGTCGCTATCGTCTGCCTTTAATCAGTCAGTTACCGGAACGGTCACGTCGAGTGTATTGAGTAGCGGCATGCCCAACTCAACGTTCGGCACATCGTCAGGTACGTTGCCTTCGTCTATCGGGACATGAGTTCTTCAAACGCTCACTTTCATCTAGGTTTATCTGTCTCTAGCGTGCCTAGCCCAAGTACGGTTTCTAGCTTCGTGTCGACACTCGCCACACCCCCTATCTCATCTCTCTCAAGTACAAGTGTTGTCCCAGGGTCCATTACTTCTCTATATACTGGCACTTCCTCAACAGAGCTCATCGGAAGCGGCAGTAGTTCTGTTGCACAATCGTCTGGCGGTAATCTGACAAACACTCCGAATGCATCATCAAGTATTTTGCCTTCATCTTCTATTGAAAGTGGGCTGTCTTCAGGGGATAGCTCTGCTGGAAGCATCGAAGCAACCTCTTCATTGACAGCTTCAGTTATCTCAAGTGTAAGTCAATCAGATAATCATAAATACATCTCACTTATTCCCATTGCCATCGTGGGACTTTCAGCTCCCAAACCCCACCCGACTGACACCCCCAAAGTATTCTTAACCAACTCAGATCTTGACCTGGACGACGCTATGTATCAGACAATTCACTTGGAAGAAGATGTACTGATTGTGATCTCCAGGCTGTGCTCATCTCATCAAGTCCGACGTCGGGAATTACTACCATTGTCACCGCATCCTCTAGCGAGATTTTGACCGAAACAATATACCCTAACGAGACTACTCTAACCTCTGGTGAAGCCGGACCGGCTACCGGTAGTGTTACGACGTCCTCGGTGGCCAACTCGAGTATTCCGCTCTCGGAGTCAATATCTACGCTCAATGGCGGGGGATCACCAACCCTGACATCGGGTCTGACAGTCTTGCCCTCATTGACGTCTATGAGTAGCATGTCACTGAGCAGCATTTCCGCAACTGGAAGCCTGACGTTTGGAAACTCTTCTATAGTGGCAACATCGTCACTCCCGGCTACCAACAGTAGCGGCAGTCTGACTGTCCCTACCATTGGAACTACTGATAGCTTCGCTAGTTCCCTCAGCGTCTCTACTATCACAAGCTCTGCAACAAGTCAAGGGAATCAATCTGCCGCCAGCAGTATAGAAACTGGTTCCGGTTCAGTTTCGAATACACAGTCGGCGATCAATTCTAACGCTAATGTGACCATAACCAGCGCGCCGGAGACGACAGCAGTGACCATCACGTCGTCTAGCCTGGTCTCATCGCCTAACCAGGGTCATCAATCATCAATCATGACTGGAACCTCTTCTGTTGGAAGCATTACATCGCTCCCATTTCCCACGAACAGCTCTGGCGGACCTAGCAGTTTTGCAACGAACAGCCCCTCCGGCCCAACCTCATCGGTTCCGGAAACTACAAGTATTCTCACTGGTATTTCCACGGAGACTTCTCTATTTTCGCAAAGCGGTTCGTCCACTGCTTTCGTGCCCCCTCTTAATGCTACGTCTAGTTTGCTCTCTACATCTGCGGCTAGAATTACTTCAAACGGCTTGACGTCAGGAACAGGCACATTCTCTGGCTCTACCATGTACCCCTTGACAAATTCAACAGCTGGTTTAACCTTAACCCCGTCAGTACAAGCCTCAGGAGCAAGTACCACGTCTTATGCTTCCAGTGCTATTTCAACTTTCACGTCAGCTACTGAGTCTGCCAACAGTACCATTTCGGGTACAGCGGTATCTGGATCAAGCGGACCCCCAAGAACCACATCACCACCCTTAACTACTGGTAGTGGCGTCAGCAGCCTACAGGCGTCTGGATCAAGTTCGACAGCTCTATATCCGTTGACTAATTCTACGCTCCCTCCCAGCAGTGGTACCGGTGGGACTTCCGGTCTGTCCTCGTCAGGAACCGCCGTGTCTAGTTCGCAGGAATCTTTGACAGGCACGAGCTCGGTGGCCGCTATCAGCGGTAATATATCAAGCACGGGGGTTTCCACGTTGCCATCATTCACAAGCTCATCGATTACAAGCCTGACGACGGGGACCCCTCAGACAACAGTATTTCCATTCACGAACTCGTCTACGCTGGCGGTTGGGTCTACGGGCAGCGTCCTCAGTGCATCAACATCGCCGTCGATCCTATCATCTACCGGCACTTCTGGTAATTCAAATACGGGTGAAACAGCGACATTCTCATTCGCAAACTCGTTAACTCCCACGACCAGCATAACCAATAGCCAATCAAGTATCGCCGGCATATCAGCTTCCTTCACACTGACCGTGTCGATCCCAACATCAGTCTCGCCGAACGCCTCTGGCCCTAGTAGTGCAACTACATCAATCCCGCTCACAAGCCCACCATTTTCATCAGCTGGGACGACGGGCTCCTTAGTTAGTAGCGAGCTGAGTTCACTTGCGACCTCGGGCCCTGCGCCGATATCCACTACGTTGTCAAGCAATACCAGCATCGTCAGCTCTCTCGCTACAAGTGAGGTAGCCCCCTTTCCCACAAGTTCCTTGCTTGCGAGTACAGAACTCACGAGCATCCTATCGGGACAAGCCTCGACTTCTATCGGAGCTTCACAAATCAGCTCGCAGGCATCTTCGTACCCCTTGAGCAACTCCACATCGCTGGAGGTGGGTGAAACAAGTAGTCTCCCCGGCACGGGATCACTTTCAACTACGGCTATATCAATACCGAGCACCCCACTCTTGACAACTCCGGGACTCACGGGATCTGCGGCATCTTCGACTGCCCCCTACTCTCTAGGAAACGAAACTACGCCGACAAATAGCGCGACCGGTAGTCTTTCCGGCACTGGGCCTCTTTCTACTGCGACGGGATTCTCAAGCACACCTTTCTCGAGCACGCTGTCATCTGCCCCTTTTCCACTGAGTAACTCGAGCGAGGTAGGGTCTGGAACTGGATCATACCCCACAGCGAGTACCGGGTCTGGAGGCACACTTGGAAGTCAGCCTGCCACTGTGACTCCTTCTGCTTCGTCGGCCTCATCGACGCCAGAAACCGGAATCAGCTCCTCAACACCGTTGACCAGCGCCACTACCATAGGTAACGCTAGTACGAGCATATTCGGGAATGTTTCATCGACCGAAACATCAACCCTGATTAGCTCATCGCCGGCCTTCACATCAGCTTCCCTCACGTCGAGCATCTCTCAACTTACGCCATTCCCGGGCACCAACTCGACGGTCGCAAGCGTTGGACCGACGGGAGCTTCGAGTATCCAGGGTTCTAGCAGCATATCTTCAGTCACATCCACTCTCTCTTCGTCGGCGTTGATCCCTCTGAGTTCGAGCGGCAGCTTGACCAGTGGGGCAAGTTTATCGACGGGAACAGTGGCTGCATCCTCTGGCCCAGCCACGACTACCTTGAGCAATCTAACCCCCGGTGAATCGAGCACGGGTTTGCTTCCAGGTACCAGCCCGCCATTGTCGACCGGGGCATCAGGATCCCTCGTTATTTCTTCCACGGGACCAACTCCGTTCCCTAACTCAACAGCCACGACGAGTGGTACGACACCATCTGGAGGCGCGCCGTCTCAATATACGAGTGTTTTCACGACATCACCGAGTCTTCCTGGCAACTCGTCAGCTCAGACGTCGTCCTCTCCGGCCACTCAGTCATCGAACGTCACTACAACGCCAGCTTTGGGCACAAGCACGGTGCTGCCGCCTTTGACATCGGGCCTCGAGACGAGCACAGGCATAAACTCCACCGCACCTGTGTCCAGCTTGCCTCCGTTCTCTGTGAGCAACGCAACTACTCTCGTGAGCTCGACTGTGGTGACAACAACGTCACCAATCTCTTCTGGTACTTCTCCTACTTCTGAAACTTCCTCTGGCGCGAGCCTGACGAGTGCCAGTGGCGGTTCCTCAGCCGTATCGGTACGGCCCTCGAGCTCAGCATTGAACCCAAGCGGCGGGAACAGCAGTGTAGTCTCGTCTTCTACCATCACGCTGACTATCTCTCCCACAACGCTTTCAGGCACCACCTTCACAACTGCCATCGAAACCACCCTCACCGCAACCACAGTGGAGACTCAACTTCCAACCACTATTACTGGAACGACCCTCACGACGAATATTCCAGTGGAAGGGACAGCGACGGGGTTTGGTTTTAGCAATATCCCAACAGCTGGCGGTACTCTCACTTCGCAAGCCTCGATTTTGCCGTCGGGTAGCGTCTCGCCAAGTACAAACACCAGCATCATCGCGACCCTCACAGCAAGCGCGAATTCAACTCTAGCACCTACACTGACCTCGGGGAATACCAGCGCAGCAACGTCCAGTGCCCAGAGCAGTATCTCATCGATAGGGGCCGGAACAAGCTCGACCAACGGCTTCTTCAATTCGAGTTCCGGGGCGTCGACAATGTTATCGACGGGATCTGTAGTGCCACCCTCCACGGGCATAACTAGTGCCAGTGGTCAGTCGTCGCCCAGCTCGGCTTCGATTGGCGCGTCGTCCATGGCGCCAAGCACCTTATTTTCTTGGGACACGACGTGCAGCGAGACCACAATCACGCAATCTGGTACCACGACCGTCCTCACATATTCCTCGCTTTTGCCGACCTCGATCGACACGACGTGTAGCGAGACTACGCTGACGCTGACAGAGTCCGGGACGACGACTGTTGTCACGCTCTCTTCGACGCCGACGCTCACACCGACGCCGTCTCTGACACCCCCCCTCACAGGCTCTCCAACGCCGTCCCAAACACCTTCCCTAACACCCTCTCTAACGCCATCTCCGACGTCGATAGATACTACATGCAGCTCGACGACTTTGGTCGTGACTGAGTTCGGCACAGAAACGACTCCCACGATATCCCAGGCCCAGACTGGGGTTGTACCACGTAAGTTCCCACGATTATCTTCCAATCGCAGTGTCACTAGCTACGTACTCCTGGTGCAACTGTGCTAATAGGCGTTCTCAGCAGTCAACTCTACAGTGCTCAGTGCCACGGGCTCCCCCAGCACATTCGTCACGTCAACTACGACGCCGTTTTCGAGCCAGAGTCTGAACACTACTAGATCTGGATTGGCTAGCACTCTCGGGTCGGTCCCGGTCCCCGGCTCCGGGTCCAGCACCCCGCTCATCACCGGCCTCGTGACTGCCCGGGATGACCAGACCCTTCAGGATAACCTGATGCCTAGTGACTCGATAGTTAAGAACCACGGCCGTCGAGACTTAGGGGACGAATCAACGAAGGGCTCTGACGTGGTGTCAGGCGCGGCGCCTGGTCTGCGGAACTGGCAACGGTTTGCCCGTCACCTAGTCGCGGGTGTTGACTGGTGAGAAACGGGCTGGATGTTGGTGTGTTGCAAATGGTAGGATTGGGCTGTGTTCTATCGTGGATGGGGTGAATAATCCCGCGACTTCATCTGCAGCATGACAATATCGAGACTTGAAAAGACTCGGTCCTCTTTTTCTTTTTCTTTTTATATCATTGTCACGAGATGAGGCGGGACTTGCGGAGGAGCTATAATAAAGTAAGGCATCATGCTGGACACGAAGCGCTATTACTGCAAAGCGCGGTTCAATGTCTCTTTTTCGATGCCTGATAAACAACGAAGTCATAAAATTCGCGAAGGTGGTCCTAAGAAACACTGGACGAGGCCGTGTGTAGGTAGAGATACGTATCAACAAGATCGTAGGCATCAGGCATCTATCTATCCACTGCACAGAATAGTTATGCGAGTTTGTGATCGAGCACGGACTCAACTGGATCCGGCGATGAGTAAGGTGGGAATAATTAGATAATCCCGAGCTCAGCTACCTACAATGGTTACATTGAGGCGCTCAGTTGGTTGGTCGGAAGCCAAACGTGGACTACCCGATGAAGAAGCCAATGAAACAACCTGACCGGCGCCTGAGTTCGGCACGAAGGGCCTGGTCTCGGCAGATTCAAACCTGCATTGATCGGCGTGGACCTGAGACAACCGGCCGGGCTGATGATGATCGGACTGACTGCGTTGGACGACGACGATTGAGTGATCTACCTCGCGTCGAGGCCGAGGTAGTCCTCACCTGTCATTTTATCTATTTTTGGTTTAGGTTTTTCCAAATCTATCTTCTCTTGCCGTAGCTTATGTCGAGTCATGCCGTACGAGGATGGGGATTCGGGTAGGGAGAATAGGTAAGTTGCTTTGCAGTGTGCTTGAAGTAGATGTTCAGGCATGGTTACCACTTTAACTTACCGTGGAGTTATGGGTTTCAAAAGGGTCCACCGACACCCGCCCCGTACCGCTCAACTACCGGTCGATCCCCGGTTCTCGCTGTCGGCTATCGGTGCGCTAGTCTGCCTAATACTGTACTGGATCGCAACTAAGGTACCTTGTATAAGTCACTTACTCAGTCGATGCTCGTTTCCTTCGATGTCAACAGAGGAAACGGGTAGTAGCCTCCTGCACGGACTTGAAGGATCTTAACGCACATGCAGGCAGGCAGCTGTATCCGTACTTAGGTACATTAGGTAAGATACCAAGGTACTCAGATAGCGTGTTCAGTGCAACCTCTCCTTCCTGTAGTGGATGTATTACGTAGGTCGTTTCTCATGCTGGAAGCAAGCACCAATCAGGAGACGGGAGGATTACTTACTACTTCGCTCGTAGACGCAGTAAGACGAGCTGGGATCCGTCCGCTTTTAACTTCCGGCCACTCTTCAGCTTTGCCTTTTCCCATCTCGTCCTTCGATCCCGTCTCCGCCCAAGAAGCTCGGGGCCGCTAAAACTCTGATAGATGATGGAGGGGCAGATCGCGTTATCCAGCTGCCCCGCACACCCGTCCCCTTCTCTTGGTGCCCTGAGCACGCCATCAAGGCTAAAGACAGCTACACTATGGCAACTGACGTAAAACGAGCCTGTGCATAACTTGGAAATGCCTTATTGCACGGCACGACACGACACGACATGTGCGACCTGAAATCTCATCGCATATTGTGGCGCTATTTTTGGTGAAGGTGGTTGTGTCTGTTACCGAGAACTCCTCCCCCTCCTTTTCCTCTATAATATCTCTTCTTCTCTACCCCTGCCCTTCACCATCTGTTCTCACATCTTTACTGTTCCTGCATAAGACCACATCGTTCTCCGAGGCCAGCCAGCAAGGGTCCTGTTTACGTATCCTCCGGGCTTGTAGAAAAGATTCCCGGTGTATCTACAACATCGCCCAGAGAGCTCCCTCTCCGTTCTCTTCTTACTTATTTAAGTATCGCTGCCCCTCTTGCAACCGTTCGATAACGGCCTTGCTCGCTCTCCTCGCTCTCTCCTGCGTAACCAAATCCCCCCATCTTCTCCTGCACGACACAAGCCATTCGTCATGGCGAACCCACCCCATGGTGGTATCCTGAAGGATCTCCTCGCGCGAGACCTCCCTAGACAAGCTGAGCTCGCAGCTGAAGCCGAGAGCCTCCCGGCTATTGTCCTGACCGAGAGGCAACTATGTGATCTCGAATTGATATTAAACGGAGGCTTCTCTCCTCTCGAAGGTATGTCCAGGAGACCCTTCCGAAATATGAAGAACGATCGCCATTAAACACCCAACATCTTTCATGCCTATTAACTTCTACTCAAACTGCATCGTACGCCCACCATGTCTGGAGAGGGATCGGGCTAACAAGGTTATCCTTTAGGCTTCATGAACGAGGCTGATTACAATGGGTAATCCTCCTACTGGGCCAACCTGAAAACGCCAATACATACCTCTTGAGCAAGTCGCCCGCTGACTAGATGGTATAGCGTTGTCAAAGAGAACCGTCTCGCAGATGGAGCGTTGTTCAGCATTCCCATCACTCTGGATCTATCCGACGAGACCATCAAAGAGCTAGGGCTGAAGACTGGTCTCCGTGTAACGCTACGCGACCTGCGTGATGATCGAAATCTGGCTATTCTAACTGTCGACGACATCTACAAGCCCGATAAGTACGCGCCTAATTTCCATAGATGTATCGGATGATGATACTAATAACTCTTCTTGTCACAGAGTCTTGGAGGCCAAGGAGGTTTTTGGCAGTGATGATGAGGCACATCCTGCGATCAAGTATCTCTTCAGAACCGCTGGCGAATACTATGTTGGAGGCAAGGTCGAGGCCATTAACCGCCTACAACATTATGATTTCGTAGATTTGCGATGTAAGTACAACCGACAAACTAGATCCCTTGTCGTGTCGCTACTTACCTGTTGACGCGGCAGATACTCCGGCCGAACTTCGATCGCACTTCGATAAACTAGGGTGGTCTAGAGTTGTTGCTTTCCAAACCAGAAATCCCATGCACCGCGCTCACAGGGAACTGACCGTCCGCGCTGCTCGATCGCATCACGCTAATGTCCTGATCCATCCCGTTGTTGGCTTAACCAAGCCTGGAGATATCGATCATTTCACCCGTGTTCGTGTATACAAGGCGCTTCTGCCTCGATATCCCAACGGCATGGCTGTCTTGGGGCTGCTTCCCTTGGCTATGAGAATGGGCGGCCCCCGAGAGGCTATCTGGCATGCGATCATCCGTAAGAATCACGGCGCAACCCATTTCATTGTCGGTCGTGATCACGCTGGCCCCGGCAAGAATAGCCAGGGCGTCGATTTCTATGGCCCATACGATGCCCAGTATGCGGTTGAGAAATATCGCGATGAGCTTGGTATCGAGGTCGTTCCTTTCCAGATGGTTACCTACCTCCCTGACAAGGACGAATACGCACCCATTGACCAGATCCCCAAAGACGCCCGTACCCTCAATATCTCTGGAACGGAACTGCGAGCGAGACTACGAAGTGGTCGTGATATCCCTGAGTGGTTTTCGTACCCCGAAGTCGTCAAGGTTCTCCGTGAATCACATCCGCCCCGAGCTTCCCAGGGATTCACCGTCTTCCTTACTGGATACCAGAACAGCGGCAAAGACCAGATTGCCCGTGCCTTGCAGGTCACCCTGAACCAGCAAGGTGGCCGCTCCGTCTCGATGTTGTTGGGCGAGACGGTCCGATCGGAACTTTCGTCAGAACTTGGCTTCAGCCGAGAAGACCGTAGCAAGAACATTGCGCGCATTGCCTTTGTGGCTGGCGAGCTGACGCGCTCGGGTGCAGCCGTGATCGCGTCCCCTATCGCCCCCTTTGCGGTCGACCGCCAGGCCGCCAGAGAGTCGGTCGAAAAATACGGCGACTTCTACCTTGTCCACGTTGCTACGCCTCTGGAATACTGCGAGAAGACGGACAAGCGCGGTATCTACGCAAAAGCCCGGAAAGGTGAGATCAAGGGCTTCACCGGTGTCGACGACCCCTACGAACCCCCGGCCAAGCCCGATCTCGCCGTCGACTGCGAGAAGCAATCCGTCCGCTCCATCGTTCACCAGATTATCCTCATGCTCGAGAGCGCGGGACTATTAGACCGCGTGTAAAGGCGAGACCGGTGAAAAGAAATATTGGCGACATATACAGCGGCAAACCCATTTCCGATACACGATCTTCAAGATACAGATAGACGAGGGCCTGGGCAGGATGTTGTGATAGATTTCAATCCGGACAAATAACAACACAACCGCTTGGAAGGTCGTGGAAGGCACCTAGACGGCGCCATGATTTAGTTAAGATGGGGAGTGGAGGCGCAGGATCCTGGGCGCTTAGAGCATTCAAATGAACTCTACCTAGCTAGAGGTTTATGTCTATTAGCCCCGTTGTGGCCGACGGGTGACGAGTACCAGAAACGAATGACCACAGGATAGATGTCCCAACCATTGACCAAGAATCATCAAGCGCTCGTGGCTGTTTGGAACCTTTCCATCGGGTCTTGCAGCATGGCGTAGCGGAGACCTCGGGCCTACAGTCTCGGCGGGCTAAAAAAAACATGGCGTTTGAAGAATGGTGATGAGGCAAATAGTGCAGGTACCACATCCCCAGATGTGCTGTAGATAGTGTACACCGCTCTCCTGGTGGTTCGACAGCAATGCCTGCACGCTCGAGATATGTGTCAATACGTACTTACCTACCTAGCCAACCTAACGTGCTTCGTAGATGGCCAATAACTGGCACAGGTTGTTGCGTGTGTGCGTCGTGCTCTATAATAATTTGTACACTACACTCGGTAGTGGAGAGGTGCCTTAGCGAGAGAACGCACGCTTGATACGAAGTACAGAAGCGGTAGGTACCTGGTTAGCTTTCAATGCGGCTGCTACGCACTGTAATGGACTGTATTATACTGTACTAATCATACTGTATCGCCGAGATGAAGTGGTGGTCAAAGGTTCTACATACTGCTTGGTACAGTGCCGGCTGTGCTGTAATTACTGTGCCTGTGCCAAGACCTCAAAAGTCATGCAAAGCCTGCGGTCTTTCACACCCAGGCTGTCCAATCATCGGCGGCTGCGTAGCTGACCCACACCAACAACCGCTCGCTGCCTATGTACCCAGGTACTCCGTACTCAGGATGTACTTCGTACCTTAGGCATGTACTTCTTGCCCGTCGGTTGCCACTGCGAGTTGCGCCATCATTCCTCAACCAACCTCAACACCACCACGCAATCCAACATACATCCGCTACCACCATCTACGACCACCTGGAAACACCAAAACTCAATTGCGGCGACGATCCTATCGACAGGCTGCTGATTCTGCCCACGTGGAGCAAACCTTACCCATTAACGTTTCCGCCCCAAACTTTAAAAGACTTGAAAGAGAGCTGTCAACCCCCGATTGGGCTGCGACCATGGGTTCCAAGGATTCCAAGGATCCCAAGGACCCCCAGGCCGACGGACCATCGCCGAGTGATGTCAGCAACCTCCACGATGACCACCCGCGCGAGCGCCGCAGCAAGAGCGAGCGCTCCAAGTCCGTCAGAGATAAAGACGCCAAGGACCTCCACCGCCACAGGTCACACCGATCCTCCAAGTCCAAGGCCGCCGACACCGACTCGTTCCTGTCCGCCTCGACGCACCACCGCCGCCACCACCGCACCAGAGAAGAGAAAGAGAAAGAGAAAGAGCGAGAGCGGGATCGGCCAAAGAAGGAGAAGGCTTCGTCCATGAGTGACCTAGTGCCCGAGCTCGCCCGGACTTCGGTTGCCGGCAGCAGGGTCAGTCTGCCATATCCCTCCTTCAGCAAGGCGCACAGCAAGGAAGCCGTCCACAGTCGTGATGATCTGGGCGGCTCGGCTCCTCAGGATGATCTCTTGACTCCCGAACCAACGGACCTAGGTTCCGAGCACAGGCGGCGATCCAAATCCACCGAGGACTCGGAGGAGAGAAGGCACCCGTCCCGCAAGGATGACCGTCCACCCAGCCCTCCTGAGACAGACGTATCGAGTGACAAGAAACGACACGGCAAGTCGTCTCCCAGTTCGAGGCTGCGGTCTGATGACTTAGAACGACCCAGATCCAGGACATCGGGCATTTCACGTTCGGGCTCGCGGCGCGAAGATAAGTCGAAGCTGTCCATGAGGTCTAAAGCATCAAGCCAGGCAACATACGTCAGATCATCATCCAGGTTAAACCCAACGCCAGGTATAGAGATAATGGACGAAACCACTTCTAACCTAAGTGATGGCAAGACTGCGGGAGCCCAGTCGACTACAACATCTGTGCCCCCCAAAAGATCAGCGTCCACAAAATCGTCGAGAATGCCGAGTTTAGATGCCGATGACTCACCCGAATCCGTGCAGGAATCCTCACCAAAAACCCCGACCGCCACGACCCAATTCCCACCGCCGCAAACCTTCCCGCATGAGAACCGTACTCCCGGTTCAAACTTCAGCTATGCCAAGGAACACCCGACTCCGGTAGCAACCCCTGCCACCGACTTCGGCCCACCTCCGCCGCCGCCACCACCACCGCCACTAGATATTCAGGAGGTGCCTAGAGTCGACTACCTACTCCAGCATGGTGGCTTACACCATTCCGTCCCTAAGCACTTTCTCTCCGCCTTGCCCCGGCAGAATGGAAATCGGCCATCAAACCCACCACTGACGGGATGTGAAACGCTATTTGCACCATTCTTCAATCTTCTTAATTCATATCAAACTGTGCTTCAGAAGCATGGTTCAGTTGCAGTAGCTACAGGACACAGATCAGTCGCGCGAAGGCTGCTCGACCGCCTTGAAGATGTATTCTCTCGAGACTTACCAGAACAGGGATGCACATGCATCATGTGCGAGCGGACACCAGAAGACCACCAAGGGCTGGGGTGGGGAGAGGTGCTTGAGCGAGTAGGTGGTAGGGTAGAGATGCCTTCATGGCCACCATTTGATCTGTCCAATGTGGTTGCGACCGCTATCGAAAGCACAGCGGACCTGCCTCCAAGGCCAGCTTCACCAGTCAAGCTGGACCCTGATATTGCTGAAGAATTTCGGGAACATTACTTACGACAGACTAAAAAGGTGAAGTCGTCAGTGGACAAGTGGATGAACAGCTGTGCAGAAACACCCGCACCCCCTCCGTCTGAGGTGGATGATGAAACGCTCGCTTTCGCCATTCTTACGAGCCTAGATCAGGAAGAGCGGCCATACTTCAACGCTTTGTTTTCGGGTGCCAAGGAAATACAGCCGACTCTGCGAGCACCAACCCCAATGCGAAAATCTCGATCGGATTTCCTGGTGAAAACCGGCCTTCAACTTCAGCGACTGTACCGCTTAGGACAGCCACCACGGGATGCGGAAACTGCCGTGTATCTGGTGAAGAACCCTTACCATCACGACCTTCTGGCTACTATGATCGATATTAGCCCGCAAGAATGGGAGATTCTCATCTCGGGCCGGTTTGATGGCTTTCTCTGGTCTGGAGCCGACGCCGATGATGGAATTACACCTACGATGGAAAACCCCTTGTCACGAGGTGCTACCCCCGCGAGTAGCTTCTTCCCACCACCACCCACGCGACCAGCACCTTTGGCCCCAGGCATGGGAGCACGACAAAGCTTTGGCGGATCCCGCAGTACGACCCCATATTCCGCCGTATATTCCCGCGGGACAACCCCAGCTTCCTTTGTCTCTCTTTCCTCATCAATCACAACCGGCCAGAACCGACAGCCTGTATCTCATGATGAAGAGGTTGAGATGGCTGTTCTAGCAGAGGTGGAACGGGAGATCTATCAAGGCATGGAGGCGCTTGAGGACGCCTTTGAAAAATTGCACGAGTATGCCGAAGTCGTACGGAATTCGCTTCGCCAACGTAACAACGGACTCCTCATGAGCCTGCAGCATCGCCGCGCCTCACGCATCGATGTTCTCCCGCAGTATTCTGGAGGCTCAATGGGTTATGAACGGCCAGCTTGGGCCACCGGTGACGAGGATGGGATTACGAGCGAGAGCGAATGGGGTGGTGACGATTTTGACCTCGCCCCTGAGGACTCCGCCAGCAACATATCCAGTTCACGGCACAGGAGACCAAAGCGGAGGCACGAACGACGGACGCCCGCGCCCATCGAAGAAGACGACGAAGAGAATTGAGGGGAACTTACGTGCTATGAAAGACGTGGTCGTATGTGGAGATGAACGGATGACACTTTTTATGGGATGCCAGATTTTGAGAATGAATGAGCAAGCGAAGCGAGAAACGACAAATTCCACTTTTCTTTTTCTTTTCTCTTTGCAGATACCACGGGCATTGGAAGTATGTTTTTCTTCTAGTGCGTTTGCGCTTTGCGATTTGGCTTTTTCTATCTATCTCGCGCGTTTTAGGAAATGCGGCACTGCACCACAACCGGATCATGTTCACAGTTACTACTCCATTAAGGTACCTACGAGTGAGTGGGTGTGTGGGTGGTCTTGCTGGTGAGACCAGCCAGCCAGTCAGCCATGCGCATATTGGTTGACTATTTCCACACATACATGTATTCTTTTTCCTTTTTTCCTTTTTTTTTCCGGGTTGGTTGACTGCGTGCGTGCGTGCGTGCGATCGTGATCACCCACCCATCCGGAATTGATTCTCTCACGACTAGGCGGGCGGGATAGGGGGTGGAAAAAAGGGAGAATGCATCCTCTCTCCTACAATGGGCTGGCTGTACTTGATTGATCTTGAGTCAGTTTATCCACGTTTTTTTTCTGTCCTCGTCTTCTTTTTCTTCCTTTTTGGTCGTTCTGACCAATGCATAGGTAGTTCATTGCATAGTTATGGAGTTATTTAGGGACTTAGGGGGGAATGAATGATCATGCATGGCTCATCGTCTTTTACATGCTTTTCGTCTGCGCTTAACTTGCTTGTTCGCTTATCGTAACTCTAAGTATTTGAGGGGATTGTAGATCCTGCCTGGCCTTTATTCCACTTACTTACTTACTTACTTACTTACTTACTTATTTACTTACTTATTTACTTACTTATTTACTTACTTTGCATCAAGGCGGTAGGTGCGCTATGCGCTCTTTAACCTGCTCGCAGAGGGGATGCTGCTAGCACCGGCTGGGCCGCGCAAGAATAACACTCGCCTCGAACAGGACAGGACACGCATGGCAGCAGCCGTACTTAGGGTCCTCATGCGCGCGTGTGCCTCAAAGGCGTGCGTGCCAGTAGCGGCGGTCTAGTTCCTGTTGTCACATCGTCTCGTCATTGTCGCCGTCGCCGTCACCATGACCCGGACTGAACGGCGTTGGCGCGGATATCTGTGAATGGGTGCTATTACGTGATAGTTGCCTTGGCGGCGTGGTAGGCACGGGGGTTCATTTCACAAGACGCAGAATCTCGAGTGACTACTACCTGTCCAGACGACTTTTGTCAGAATCCTTCACCACGTAGGGAATAGATGGGAGCCATAGATCTACCACAGTGAAGATGAAAGGATGCAAAGATGAAGGATTGCAGGGCTCGATAGATCGATTGTAACTAGAGAGCACCCGGGGCAGCATGATGGCATTGGATAGGGAATTAGATCCCCCCAACCTGGGAGAAACATATCCATCAGGGACAATGAGAGCGCGGGATAGTAGACAGGCCGAGCTGGTGACATGAACTGGAGAAGACATGAGTTAACTTACGCTAACAGGGAAAACTACCGCGTGTGCACTGCTTAGCTCTTTAGCAAAGTGTAGCGTCCTACGTGCATCTAGCGGTGGCATCTCACGATACAGAATCAAGTCACTCGGCATATAACTACCTACCTACCAGGTTAACTATATGTGTACTCGGGCGACCCGGGGCCCAAGAACGCCAGTTCCGGTCCGGTTCCGTCTAGTTTCGAGATAAGTCAATCGCCGACCAAGCTTCATCCACCTCCGCGAAGTTGAAAGCAGTCTAATTAGTCGGCTAGTCAATCTCATTGGAAAGGAGAGTAGAGCAAAGCAGACAGAATACCTATCAGCTCGACACAAGCGTGCCGTACTAACTGAGTCTGTCTCGATACCAAGATGGTGAACTAATTTGGAATACACTATCCGCCCCGCCAACCAACGAGATGATGATAGTGATGGGCAAGTATGTTGCCGCGGTTAGCTCCCGGGGGTGCTCGGCGACTATGAAATTACGAATAACGTCATCGGTAGTCCTTTATAAGATTCTAACACTATTGGCATCTAACAGCTTCGCAAGTCCCTACAAGTCCGTGCAAGTCATACTCAGCTAACCTACCTATGCAGCTCTTCCAGCTAGTTTAAGGCGATCAGCAAGGGCTAGAAAGACGCTACAGATGCATTGCAGACATAGACCCCGATCGCTATAGGCAGGGGTCACCGGACAAGGCACCGGAACTGCCTATTTTCCTTCACTACATCACGTATTAGATGAAATCGACGGAGAATAAAATTGCTCGACAATCTCTAGGGTAATAATAGCGCTGAGATATAGCGTTTGAATTTGGAATTAATGGAGATCACTTTAGGTGTTACTTTAAATATGATATTTTGTAAACCAACAAGAAGACTGTTAGTGAGAATTGGTGTTTTTATCTCATAAGCCCTCCGCTCTACAGTAGACGATCAAAACTAAAAACGACTGTATGCGTAAAGCTGTTTACCACTGCAGTTTGAATATCTGTCAATGGCAACGAACTAGGTTGTTTCCAGCCCTGTTCTCCAAGTCTAGTTTTACAGACGCAATCTCGTCAACTAATAGCCTAGCCTAACTTGTATTAAGTCATCATCAACGCTGAAAGTTTAGTCTGCTTTGAAATCTCTAAACTACCTAGTAGGATGAATAGTGTCTGGGCGACAAGGCGACTAGTTGAGCGTAAAGCTTAGGGTGATATGCCGGATTAACAGGGACTGTCGAATTTCCAATAGCATTGCTTTCTCCTAAACTTGAAAGAACCTTGCTATGAAGTTCGTAGTTAGCAGCAATGCACTCGTAGCTAACGCATTTCGAAGTGCTCTGAACGATGATCACTAACTCCTTCCCGCTTATTGGTTCGATTTCACGCATGCCAGCCGCAATTCGAGCTAATCATGATATGCCAAGATAGTGCTACTGACCACACACCAGTCAGTCTAGCGTAAATGTCACCGCGAAGATAAGTAACATCTGAAAACTCGATCGACTGAATAGATGTCCATGTCTTGCTCACTCGTTAATGCACTAGTTATGCCCTGCCCACATCGCGGCCCGTACCTCAATCACCATGCTATCTACGGTATAGGTAAGTAAACTAGTGTGCTGTCATAGTCTGATGTGCCGGTAGATCCATTGACTATTGTTTGAAGATCATCTCAGATAGCGTAACTAGTTGTTAGAGCTGGACGAGGGAGTCGTGACAACTAGATAGTTCACCTAGACGAGGACGGCGACATCGACGATCCTCAGTACCCATACGAACATCAAAGTGAGTCGACGATCATACAAACAGAAGCACACGCTTCGCACAGCTAAACGAATATAAAAAGCCAGCCCTCGCCTCAGTTGGTAGCTCCCTTCTTCACCATCATCCACAACATCTAATTACAGTCCTCTAAGCACCTCCACTACCATCTACTCGACCGAGTTTCTATATCACAACTCTCAACTCCTTTCGAATATCTTTTCAACCTAACCCTCACTCAAGATGCTTTTCTCCAAGGTCTTCACTGCCGGCGCCCTCATGGCTGCCACGGTCATGGCTGCCCTCACTCCCGCCCAGATCGCAGACAGTCTGAAGAAGCTCACCGACCAGTCACAAAAGTTGCAGGGCCCGGCTCAGAGCATCACCATCGTCAACGCTCCCCTGATCATAATCGGGCAGGGCCCGCTCCCTGCGATCATCGCCGGATTCACTGAGATTGTGACTACTGCTAGCGCCGCCCTCTCGATGTCCAGTGATACCCCCAAGATCACCAACCAGGCGGACGATGATCTGGTCTTCGATGCTTTCCGTGGCGTAAGTTGCAGCCGGGCAATAAATTCTCGCCGACGATGCGCCCAGCGTCCAGTGTTCAGCATTCCAGCTCCGAGCCATGAGACTAACGAATAATCGCACAGTTCGTCCGCGCCCATCAAATCCTACTCAACATCCTCATCGGAAAGTCGGGTATTCTCACCAACGTCCCTTTCATCGGGCCCCCTGTCGCCACTGTCCTCCGCAATGTCGAGGGTGTCGTTGATGTAAGTGAGCTTTCTGCGGAATCGGTAACGACGGTTCTGACTTTGATACTAGGCCATTGCCTTCTTCCTGATCGACACCGCGCAGGGTCGCACCGGGGATATCGAGAGCGAGGCTAGCTCTCTTGGTGATACCCTCGACCTGGCAATTCAGCGCTACCAGGGTCTGCAGCTCTAAGTTTTCTGGCAGGCGAGGTGACTACCGCCGTCAGACCTCAGATCACACCTGAGACGGACTCGTTCCGCAGTGCCCGACCTACGACGAATAACATGTCTTCTTTCATACGAGACAGTAGCTTGTTAGAGATTTTAGAAGGGAGACGCTTCTAGTGATGGCGGCTGTGGCGGGACAGGGATATCACGAGGGATGGAAGGTTTTGATTCTTAATATAGTAACCTAATTGACATGAATGCTCTAGCTCCGTTTATATTCCTTCCGCCGTATTTATTTTGTACTATAAATATAATGACAGCGTATAAAATCGCCCCCTTGCGTTAGATTCTACCTAATGTAATTACGAGACAGACTCCTCATCTTCTGGGACGTGTGGCGCTTTATTTTCGTAGGCTTAGATTGGTAGCCAGTACAACGGCCCACGGCTAGTTGGGCTTAGAGCAAATATAGAGATTGAAAGGCGCTTATTCGATCTACAGGTCTCGGGCCAGGTCTTAAACAGCCGCCCGATATTCGTACTCCCCTATACAAGGCACGTCCCTTTGGAACAGGGCGTGACTTTAACTTAACTACCCACGTATGCTAGTTAGACTCACTATGGTACCTCAACTACAGCTCTATTTGACGACATGGCTCGCAAGTCGCTCTGAGTGTTGAGGCCGTGGAGGTCTTCAAAACGATGTCGGGCCCGATGAGGTCTCGAGAAACCCGCGGAGACAAGGGGAGGGGGTTACAGAGGCTAAGGAAATTTCCCCTTGATAAAGTTGTAGAGCATGTCATCTACTGTTCTGTGCAACACGACACATCACACTTAAATTATAGCGTGCTTGAAATATGGAGTTGGAACGCAAGGGATAACAACAATAACATGCAGGTGAGAATAGGTTGAGTGATAACCTCTTATATAGCTGCTTGTCTAGGCTGCCGGTTGAGAATTCTCTCCAGTCCACACTTCGCCTCTTGATGGCACATTCAGCACACAGCACACAGCACACAGCACACAGCACTACGACATTTTTGCGACGAACCTATAGGCGTGGGGCCTGAATGACTGAGATGCATCTATTTCATCTTCCGGCGGAGGTCGTCAACCATATATTTGACCAGATCCTCGTATCGCGCACGATCGCGCGGGCAACACGAATCCGACGTGTCAATTGTAAGTAGCTCCATGTAATGCGAAACCCCCATCTGGCCCTAATGCTTATGCTGTGCGCAGCTCAATTCAAACGATACATCGATGATTCTATTTTTCGCCTCCGTTTCCTTCGCACGCTGGCCGACTTACGCCATCTCACTCGATATTTCAAGCGTTATATCAGGGACCCACCGACACCAGAGTTTCTTCACGAAATTGACACTCCAAATGCCACGTGGCCGATCGTACAAACCCCCGTTCGGGACTCGATTCCATATCTTCACTCGTATTTAGTCTATCAGGTATCGAGAGAGCGCCCCTCGGCTACATCCTGGCTCGGTCGCATCCGCCTTGCTGCACAGGCTCTAAGTGCGCCAGATTGCGAACAAGAATGCATCAGCTCTCTCGTCTGTCTTGCTGTCTCGGAAGATGTCTACTCCCTGGTCTGGAGAACGACTGTGGAACATAGACAGCTGTGCGGATTCAAGGATACAGGCACGGGCGCGGATATCTTCGTTGCCGCTGTCTATCTCGGACGGGAGGATTACGTCCGGAGTCAGATCGAAAAGGGAATCCCATCCTGCAAAGAGAACCCCTTCGAGGACCAATGGTACCGCAGCGTGGTTTTTGGCACCGCAATGAACGCCGCTACGATGAAGGCAAACTTCACAATGATGAAACTACTTTTCAAGCGCACCCCTGGATATCACGCGACTCTTGAAGGCCGCACTCTATACAGGGTGCTTGTAAACAACAATGTCCACAATTGTCGAGGAAAAGCCAGCGATGCCGACGCTATCTTCCATTTCGTTGTCGACATCATGCTGTCAAGGAACCATAACGGATGGCTTCTCAACGAAGCAAGACGGCCCTGCTTGACACCGGACAACTTTGAGCGAGTTCATGCTCTCATGCAGCACGACACCTCGCATCCCCTGGATTTAACACAGATGCTCAACTGGAGCGTGGCCTACGGAAACGTCGAACTGACTCGTTATTTAATCGACCTGGAAAAGGACTTCATCCCTGAGGATTTGGGAGCCATCCATCGAGCAATCGAAGATTACAACGACGAGCTTGCAATGATGCTAATGCGTAAGTATGCGCCTTGCCGTCAGTGGAATTTTCACCGAGCCTTGATGATAGCCGTACGGCAGGGCCGGATCTCCATGGTCAGCTTCATTCTCGATTATTATACTCACCGCCCATGGGGCTGCGCGGGACCAATCGCTGCGGCGGTATTAAACGAGGATGCCGACATGTTTCGGCTCTTGGTATCGCGCGGTTTTGACCTTGACGCGATCGATACCAAGTCAGACGTCAACATTGGCACAACGGCCATGGCAGTCGCTGACGCCTGTGGACTTTCTTCGATGCAAGATCTCCTGGCCGATGCGGGCGTAAGCCGGGATGCTGCCCGAGATTGCCCGCCCAAATGGCAAAGGGCTGTTCCAGCTTTTTTACAGCCCTATATAAATGAGAAGGGCGAGGTTGATCCGACAAAAACTGATATATACCGTGATCACAGCTGGCTCTCAGAATCCCCATTTCGGAAAGCGTCATGAATGTGGGTACTTACATTCATGTTGTAAAGCTGTATTGCGGTTCCTGGTGAAGCTTAAGTTGTATTTTATTATTGGTTATATATTAAATGTACTATTATACAAGAACTGGTTTTCTCCTCACCATTTAGATGGACTCAAGAATCAATGTTCTTAAACCCCAGCCTCTGCACTACGACGTAACCGCTATCTTTATGGGCCCCATTGTAGCTATCCGCCAGAATATTATATACAACTGGCAGGTCAATCGTATAATATAATGTCTACATACTCCGCCTATCCGCAATATTAAGAACCCGGTACGAAAGGGCGTGCTGACTCACTGTGCGGAGGGCTAACCGGCTCTTTAACCTACACGGCATAGCCGCCGGGGCTCCGTTTTGCAACGAAGTGCATCGCAGACCCTAGGGTACAGGGGCCAGACAAACTCCCCCTAATGCGAATTGAACGCGCAACCTCTGGATAGAAGGCGAGAAAATAAGTAGATAGCTGCTGCGCGATTGGATATCTTAACGGATAGTTGACGAAGCTATGTTATTGTTATTCTACACCGAACTCTTATTTTGGGTGTCCTTCTCCTTGTTGGCTTCCCCTCTACCTATATCTACAGACAAGCCTGGTATTTATCGTGTACAAATCCTGACCTGACTTCATGCTATTCATTGCTAGCGAACGCTGAAGTGTTAATACACAAGCCTCCACGATTGGAGGCTATGATATCCGAAAATAGGGCCTTCCTATGCTACGTTCGGGGGGGGGGGGGGGGGGGGGGGGGGGGGGGGGGGGGGGGGGGGGGGGGGGGCGGGGGGGCGGCGCCGCGGGGGCGGGC